>APFE030641670.1:13852-23925 GCA_000404065.3 Pinus taeda | reverse complement strand
TTAAAATTAAATTCAATATATAATGATAACAATTCACTATTCTGTACGAGATCCACCGTGACCATCCGACTCAGTTATTCATGCATGTGTCTGAAACGGTTAATTGAGGTCTGAGTGACATCTAATTATTTTGGAACTATTAAAATGTAAAAGTGTATTTTTACTATATTTCCTCATTAAATTTGTTGAAATTTGAAAAGGAATTTTGCTTGTAATTTTCAAGTTTATGTTGCGCTTAAGTGTTTACATTTTTAAGAGTAATTTTTTATTATATTTTTTTATTTAATTGAAATTGTGAAATTATAGTTGAAATCAAAAATTAATTATATAAATTTGGATAATCAAAATATATCAAATTTTTAAATATTATTTTTTTATAGGTTGGAAATAAATTTTAAATAATAAAAATATATTATTAAATTAATTGGATTATGCTTCATTTTATTATAAAAACATATCATATCTAGAGAAAAACTAACTCTCTTATAGAATAAAATAAACATATATATTTTCATTAAAAAAAAAAATCATAAAAAATATTTGAGTAAAACATTGTCTAAAAAAATATTTTGAGTAAAACATTGTCTATCTGAGTATGTATTTTGCTACAAAGACTTGTCCTCTATTTCTTCTTTCTTTGAATTAGATTAGTAACAATTTCCAATTTATGTTTTCTAAATAAAAACCTGTATCTAGAATAACTAACTCCCAAACTTGGAATAGATAGAAAAATGACAGACTTCTTGGTTATATCCACATGTCTCAATTTTGTATTAACATTGGATATATGATTCCAACCATCATAAAAATTGAAATGGCTGCTACACTCTTATTTTTATCTACATGAAAACACGTCTCAATTTCATGTTAGCATTGGATATACAATTTCAACCATCATAAAAACTGAAACGCCTCTTACACTCTTATTTTTATCCACATGAAAACATTTTACAAATGTAATGGACTATATGGTGCATCACAGGAGCTCAAAGCGTGATTAGTGATAATTGACAAACAAATATTCTTGCCCAGATATTTGCAAGGCACATTATAATATAACATAAAATAAAAAGACACATTCAATAAAATGAACAAAAAAAGACGCATCATAAATGCATCAACTCTACAAAAATCCTTTGATTTAGTTGATTAAGGTATAGGAGTAGATAACTACGGATGAAACAAAATAAGGCGACTCTAGTCTTAAGAAAATCTGAAGATACACCAAGAGAAGCCAGGTTAGTGAAGGTAGTACTGTTGAGATCGAAATGCTTTTTGCCAGAACCTAAGCAAATTCCACCCGGACATTTGTCTCCATCATAAGGCCTCCCAAATGCATGTGTTTCTATCATAGGGCTTTCCAAACGCATTAGGGTTCTTGATCCATAGGTTATAATTATTGTAAAGATTAATAAGTTGAACAGTTATACAAATCAAGATTTGGTTGTCAGTTAAAACAATGGGATCTAAGGGTGGAAGAACTCTCAATCATCTAACAATAGATCTAATGGTGCATATGAGTGCAAGGTGGTAGCTAGGGGAGTTCTTTTCAGAGAGGAACGCCTTACAACGTAATTAGTTTTACAATATTGGGTTTTAATATTATGATTTATAATATTAGGTTTATTAAAATTTATATTAATAAATAATATTAATAATATTTACTTTCTAATAATAGATAAAATAATTATTATTAAAAATTTAAAAACTAAAAATTTTATTCACTCCAACAATCTTATTAACGTGATTATGATATAATCAATGATATTAACATTAGCATGGACACATCTTGATAGAGCCGTATTTGGTGAACAATGATTAGTTGTGGCATATCATCAATTTATGCATAATTGTTCATTAAAAAAATAAGTAGGGTTACAAGAATAAAAAACTAGGGTTATAAAAACAAAAGATTAGGGCTAAAAACTAGTGTTTCAATGTTAATTGAAATTTAATCACTTAGTTTAATACTTAACTAATGCTTACTTATATTGAAACACTAATATTAAAAACCAATATTAAATTCCTAAGACTAAAACAAATATTAAAACCCTAACATTAAAATTGTAATACTACAAGCCAAATACTACAAACTCTATATTAAAGCCTCAATATTAAACCCAATATTATAAACCTAATATTATAAAACATATTATTACTTATATAATTTTTATAACTATATAATAATTAATAACAATAGTAATATTAATATTGAATCCATGTCATACACCTAATCATTATTAATGTGGTTGATAGTGACACAAACTCATTAATAGCCACACTTGGTGAGTTCATAATATAGCACATAAATCTAAACATTAGTCTCTTCATGTTCATTATATGACACAACATGTCATAAAGCAAGCATCAACAAGAGATTCTATAGATAATGCACTAAATATTCTCTCATCCTCAACTTATTACATGTAATCATCTTTTAGTATTTCCCTCAAAAGAATAATTGCATTAGAGGAATGCTAGTTTCATGATAATAGTTCTCTTATGATGAATACATAGAAACCTAGAGCATAGACCTTTTTCCTCATTTCTTAGCAAGGTAGAGCTTATTTCCCTATGTTAATAACCAATAAGTATTTTAAGAGAAAATATAAAATAAACATATTATATTCTAGACATACTATATGCTAACATAAAAAAAATTCCTTGAACCATCAAATATATCAAGAAAATAATGTTGAAAATAATACTGAGAGGGGGGTGAATCAGTATTATCAAGATAATTATTCCTTTTTCAGAAACAACTGATATACGCTAATTCAGTTTAATGCACCTGCGTATGTACGCGATTATGCAGAAGGAAACACGCGTATACAAAACAAGCTTTTACTTTACTTAATCTTTCTGATGATGATTGTTAATCTATGATGCAGAACCAAATAACAGTAACCAGAGACAGTAAAACAGAACAGAAAGACGGTCACACACAAGAACACAAGATATAAGGTGGAAACCCAATGTGGGTGAAAACCACCTGCTGCAATTTGTCTCTATCTTCCTTTCAATTAGAAAACTTCTTTTACAATATACTGGTGCAGTCTTTTTACCAGTATGCAGGCTGCAACCTTCAGAGTGCTACAACTCTCTCTCGTTCTCCATCTTCTCCTGGAAGGGAGCTACAACCCCCTTAGCTCTTGCACTAGCCAAGATACTAGTACGTAGGTGCTGGCCTATAGAAGGCTACAACCTTCTCTTTCTTCCAGGGACCACGTTTCATCAATTTTCAGACTGGATCCATGAACATCATCAAGAAATTCTTCATCAACCAAACTCCTTTTCACCAACTAGATCTGAAATCAAGTAGATACTTCTCTGCCAGCTGTACCCAAAACACAGTACCAGAAACCACACAACAGAACCCGGAACACAGCAGCAATAAGTAGAAATAGCTAGATCACAACTTAAAGCATATACACAATTTCAACAGTCTGCAACTTGCATGCATACGCATCTGCGTATGGAACAACCTACGTATACACGTATTTACTTCACCTAAACTGCGTGTATACGCGCCCTTGCTTTACTGAACCTGCGTACAGATCTATAAAAGACAACACACTCTTCCAGATATTCAATCACTAATTAACCCAGATTATCAGACTTATAGATCAAACAAGCGCCACATATAGTAGATCAAAATAATACAAAGATACTATTATCCAAGCTTAAAGATTATGACCCATGAATAGAACTTATCCTTCCTTTGGCACTAAGGTTCCTCCTTCCTTCAGATCTAGATCTGCATCACCACCCAATATACCAGCGCTAGCACTTTATCAGATCTTCAATAATAATTCAGATGATTATTTGTCACAAGATCTCCTTCCTCTTTTATAGCCTTAGGCCATCCCCAATACCATGGTCCAAAACCATAATATTTCAATACCATGAACCCAAAACTAGGGATCAACACATCTGACGAGACGCCATGGTCCAAAGCATAGGCTCAAGTTCTGAGATCTAACTTCCATGGACCAAAAGAATGATCCCCAACATATACGCACTTTTGTAAAGTATAACCTGCGTGTATACGCTCCTTCATCTAGATGAACCTGCGTATATGTCTTTTTCTATTTTCTGAGTGCCTGAACTAAGATCTGATACTAAAGAAGGTTGCCATCAAGGACAACACCTGTGCCATAGCTTCAAACCTGTGCCATAATGCCAACAATCTCCCCCTTTGGACTTGATGGCAACACCAAGATCCACCAAGATCATTCTCCCCCTTTGTCATCAAGGGCAAAGGGTTGTGCTCCCCCGGAGTACATGCTGAAATCTCTGTCCTGACTGTAGGCAAGATCTGCAAAAAGGATGTTCTTTAAGAAGAACCAAGACTTATGCAACAATACAAGACCTTCCTATCACCAAAGGACTTAATACATACATCCATCACCCAACCAAGTGGGGATCATCCATCCAACCGAGTGGAATACATCATAAATTTACATATGATGACCAAATACATTACATCTTCATCCCAGGCATAGTGGGGAAACCAAAATAGGTCGTTACATGACCTTGACACCATATAAGAAACAGATACATGATATAGAGATGAATATTTAAAAAATGAAAAAGTCATCAACAACTGATAGTAGCAACAACTGTCAATCATCATTCAGATCAGCAACCAAGATTTCCTTCTGTTCGCCCTCTGCCTTTGTTCCTCCTGAAATCAACAACAACTATGAATTCGGACAAAAAGCTTCTAAAATAATGCCAACAATGCACTATTAGAAGATTATCTGCTCCCCCTGAACCTGTACCGGATGGTCTCTGTCAGACCCACATCAGAATATCTGTAACCAGAGCCTGCTCCTTCTGATATCCATCAAGCCTCCATATACGCGAATTTCTCTGTAAGAACCAGCGTATGTACGCGGATACTCTTTATCCAACACGTGTACACCCATTTTTCTCTGAAACTGATAAGATTTAGCAGCAAGATGATACATCAACAACTCCTAGCTTCTGTCTGATATATTCAAAAGTCTCCCTGGGCAGTGGTTTGGTGAAAATGTCAGCAACTTGTTCCTTGGAAGGAACATACTCCAATTTGACCTTTTGTTCCAACACTTGTTCCCGAAGAAAGTGATACTTGATCGGTATGTGCTTGGTCTTCGAATGCATGACAGGATTTTTTGAAATGTTGATTGCACTTGTATTATCACATAAGATGGGGATAGGTGGTGTACAGGTGATTTGAAAATCCTGCAAGGTCTGCATCATCCAAAGGAGTTGAGTGCCGCAAGATGCAGCTGCCACATATTCTGCTTCAGCTGTAGATAAGGCAATTGAACTTTGTTTCTTGCTGAACCAGGACACTAATCTGGAGCCCATAAAGAATGCTCCACCACTTGTGCTCTTCCTGTCATCCATGCTTCTGGCCCAATCTGCATCTGTATAAGCATGAAGTGTGAGATCTGTATCTCTAGGATACCATAAGCCATAGTTTTGAGTCCCTTGAAGATATTTGAAAATTATCTTCACTGCTTGAAGGTGAGTTTCCTTTGGATTTGCCTCAAATCTCCCAACTATTCCCACTGCATGCATGATATCTGGTCGGTTACCTGTCAAATAAAGTAGACTTCCAATCATGGATCTATAGGTTGGCTGATGTACGGTTGCTGATTCATCATTTGCACTAAGACTGCATCCTGTAACCATGGGGGTACATACTGGTTTCACATCTTCCATGCCATACTTCTTCAGAATTTGCTTGAGGTACTTGGTTTGAGATAAGAAGATACCGCCTTCATTCTGTTGGATTTTCAATCCAAGAAAGTATGCCAGTTATCCAAGCAAAGACATTTCGAATTCTTTTTGCATCACCAAGGCAAAGCTTTGACTCATAGCTTCTTCATTGCTCCCAAATATAATGTCATCTACATACACAACAAGTATTAGCAATTTGTTATTTTCTATTTTGACATAAAGATTGCTATCTGCTGATCCTTTTGAAAAGCCTTGTTGATGAAGATATTTGTCCAACTGGTAGTACCAAGCCCTTGGAGCCTGTTTAAGACCATAGAGAGCCTTTTTCAGTCTGCATACAAGATTTGGATTATTCCCAAGGATGAAACCATCTGGTTGCTCAATGTACACTTCTTCTTCTAAGTCCCCATTCAGGAAAAGGCTGATTTCATGTCCATTTGAAAGACTTTGAACTTTTGAAAGCTTGAGAGAGCAAGGAACATTCGGATGGCCTCAAGTCTAGCAACCGGAGCAAAAGTTTCTTCAAAATATATCCCTTCTTGTTGAGCATACCCTTTACAAACAAGTCTAGCATTGTTTCTAATAAGTTCCCCATTCTCATTCAACTTGTTCTTGAAGATCCATTTTGTCCCGATGACATTCTTATCTTTTGGTCTAGGAACCAACTCCCAAGTGTTGTTCTTTTCAATCTACTCAAGTTCTTCATCCATTGCCTTGACCCAACTTTCATCTTTGCATGCTTCTTTTACATTTTGTGGCTTAGTGGAGGAGAGTAATGCCAAGTAGCTTGAAGCTTCTGCAATTGTTCTTCTAGTTTGAATACCTGCTTCCTTCTGTCCCAAAATCTGAGATTCAGGATTATTTTTCTGAACATACCTAGATGGATTCTTTTCTTCTATCCTTTCCTGTTCCTCTGGTGCCTCTTGAGGTTCTTCTTCATCATCTGTCTGATTTCGAGAGTATTCTTCATCTTCTTCAATATCTTCATGATTTACTTGCTTGGGGATGTATCCTTTTTCATCAACCACTACGTCAATGCTGTCAACAATTCTTCCAAGTCTTTTGTTATAGCATTTATATGCTTTGCTATAGGGATAATATCCAAGGAGAATGCCTTCATCCGCTCTAGGTTCAAGTTTTCCAAGATTTTCATCCGTATTCTTAATATAGCATTTGCTCCCAAAAATTTTGAAATGTTTTACCGAAGGAGTTTTACCATACCATATCTCATGTGGAGTTTGAGTGCTGTTCACTCGGACATTTGTTTTGTTGAGAATAGCAACTGCAACATATGCAGCTTCACCCCAGAAAGTTGCGGGAGTTCCAGACTCATCAAGCATAGCACGGGCCATTTGTTGGATTGTTCTGTTCATCGTTTCCACCACTCCATTTTGCTGAGGAGTTCTAGCTGTAGAGAATTCCCTTCTTATTCCATGTTCTTCACAGAAATCGAAAAATTCATTTGAGGTAAACTCTCCACCTCTTTCAGACCTGAGACACTTAATATTGTAATCTGATTCATTCTCAACCAAGGCCTTGAATGATTTGAATTTTTCGAATGCTTCATCCTTGTGCTTCATAAGTCCTAACTAAACCATCCTGGAAAAGTCATCAATGAATAATATGAGGTATTCTTCTCCTCGAGGTGATCTTGTCCTAAATGGACCACATACATCTGTATGAACTAGCTCAAGAGGCCTGCTGGCTGATCCTTCTTTTTCAGGAAAGTTAGTTCTGGTTTGCTTCCCAAATTGACATGATTTGCATATGGTGTTGTCTGGAATTTTGATGTCTGGAAGACCATGAACTACCTGGTACTTGTATCCTTTCCTTAATTGTGAAAAGCTTAGATGCCCCAGCCTCCGGTGCCATAACCAGTGTTCATCATTCTTGCTCAAATAACATTGTTTCTCTCCTTCTTCAAATATGTATAGATTATTTGGACTTCGTCTGCCTTTGAGTACTATTCTTCCTGTATCAAGATCACGAACACTACACCCATCTGATCGAAATGTTACCTTGATTCCATTATCACACATTTGACTAACACTTAACAGATTATGCCTCAAACCATCGACATACAAAACATTTCCAGCTTTGACATCCTCTTTCGACTGAGCAATGCCTTTTCCTTTTATGGCTGCCGGAGTATCATTTCCAAAAGAAACTTTTCCCTTTTCTAAAGCAATATATGATTCAAGTTTTTCTTTATCACCTGTCATATGTTTCGAACATCCGCTGTCGATGTACCATTGATTTTCTTGTCCTTCCGCATATAAAGCTATCCCACATCTTTCTGGTTGCGGTTCCCTCATTCTCCATGTTTTTGCATTTAGGGTATGTTCTTTTTGAGTTGTTTTCCAAAACCTGCTCCTGCATTCAAAATCTTCATGACCAAAATTATTACAAATATAGAATTCAATTTCATTTTCAAGGGCAGAAAAGTTGTTATAGGTCCTCTTTGTGATTTCCGGCATACTTCTTTGTTTTTGTGCTTCTCTAGTCATGATTGTCTTATAGAAAACACATTGAGCTGCTTTGTGACCAAAGTTATGGCAAGAGAAACATTTCCCATTGAAGAAATTCCTGCCACTATCATTCAACCGATTATAGTTTCTACTGCCATCCATTCTTGAAGAGAAATTGGAAGATTTTACCTGTGACTGATTGTAGCTTCTGTTTGTCCTTAAGGTAACATGCCCTCGATTTTCTTGATAATCTTTGTTCGTTCTTGAAGAAGAATGTCCCTGATTTACCTGATGATTTCTATTAGGCCTTTGCTCACTCCTTCTTGCTGCATCAAGATAACTTTTAGAGGTGGAGGCTTGAGATGCTTCTCCATTATACCCCAGACATGTCTTGATTAGAGGGGAACGTTGCACAATGATAATCTTATCCAGGGTTTCAGATCCTTTAACAAATTTAAGATTAAGAGCCTTTGTTTTCTCAATTTCTTTTCTAAGGCTAACAATTTCACATTCTAACTTCTCAAGATATTTTTCTTTCTCATCAAGTTGAGATTGTAGAGAGTCAATGATCACATTACTTTCATCTAAAAATCTTTTGAGTCTAGTAATTTCATCATAAAAACCATCCACATCTATAGCATCCATGTAATCATCATATTCAAATTCCATTAAAAGCTTATAGTGGTTACCTCGTTCATCTTCATCGCTATTTGATAGTCCATCACTATCTTCATGAGTGTAGTAGCTTTTCTTATTTGCATTTTGTTTCTTGTTCCATCTAACAGGTTCCTTCCCCTCGGAAATGTCCAGAGCCTCGTTGAAGATTTTTGACAAAATTTGATTCTTCTTCTTCTTCTGATATATGTTCAGACTCATAGTAGTTTCCTTTGCCAGAAGCCTTGAAGGCAGCTTCTCTCCTATCTGAAGGTCCACCTGTTCATCTCCTTCATAGCCCAGAACAATCTTGTCCCATATTTCCTTAGCTGATTTATACTACATGACTTTGACAAATTCAGATTGTGATAGACATCCCAATAGAGTATTGACCGCCTTTGCATTAGTTTCATATTTCTTCTTTTCAGTCGGATCTGTCGGAGTTGATGCTGGAAAAGTATACCCTGTATCTATGATATCCCATACTTCAGTACCCAGAGATTGAAGATAGGCAGTAACTCTTACCTTCCAATATACGAAGTTTGTCCCGTCAAACACCGGTGGCCTGATTGATGCTTCCCTCTCGTAGTTGCTCATGATGAAAGATCTTCCTTCAAGTGATCAAGTTTCTTCAGAAGGACCTGCTTTGATACCAATTGTTGAAAATAATACTGAGAGGGGGGGTGAATCAGTATTATCAAGATAATTATTCCTTTTTAAAAAAAAACGGATATACGCTACTTCAGTTTAATGCACCTGCGTATATACACGATTATGCAGAAGGAAACACGCGTATACAAAACAAGCTTTTACTTTACTTAATCTTTCTGATGATGATTGTTAATCTGTGATGTAGAATCAAATAACAGTAACCAGAGACAGTAAAACAGAACAGAAAGACAGTCACACACAAGAACACAAGATATAAGGTGGAAACCCAATGTGGGTGAAAACCACCTACTGCAATTTGTCTCTATCTTCCTTTCAATTAGAAAACTTCTTTTACAATATACTGGTGCAGTCTTTTTACCAGTATGCAGGCTGCAACCTGTAGAGAGCTACAACTCTCTCTCATTCTCCAGCTTCTCCTAGAAGGGAGCTACGACCCCCTTAGCTCTTGCACTAGCCAAGATACTAGTACGTAGGTGCTGGCCTACAGAAGGCTACAACCTTCTCTTTCTTCCAGGGACCATGTTTCATCAATTTTCAGACTGGATC
>APFE030641669.1:0-14752 GCA_000404065.3 Pinus taeda | reverse complement strand
GCGTAAGTACACATGTTCCCCAACCTATAAATCCTTAAAGAACTTGTTCTAATCTACATAGCATTTTTGCATGTCGTGTGCTTCCTTTAGATTCCTTTTTATTACCTTAATTTCCTATTCCATCTCCACCAACACATCTACTCCTATCAACAACTTATTCACTAGATCACTAAAAATGATGGGAGTATTACAACACCTCCCATATAGTGCCTCAAATAGACTTATCTTGACTGAATATTGATACCCATTGTTGTAAGTAAACTCAACCAATGGAAGGTACTCCTCCTATCTCCTTTACTAATACATCACATACATCCTCAACATGTCCTCCAATATCATATTTATCCTCTCTCTCTAACCATCTATTTGCATATGGTGAGCTATGTTGAAGGTGAACTTTGTACCCAAACCAACAAACAACTCCTTCCAAAACTTAGAACTGAACTAAAAATCCATGTCTAACATAATTTTCCTTAGAAAATAATGCCACCTCACTAAATCTTTGATGAATGCCTATGCCACATCACTAGCTGAATAAGTAGACTTCAGTGGAATGAAGTGCACTAACTTAGTCAACCTATCCACCACATACATGATGGAATCATGTTTTCTAGATTTCCTCAGTAAACCTGTGATGAAATCCATGAAAATGGGCTCCCTTTTCTACTCTGGAATCAGAATCCATTTTAGTAATATATATTCTTGTTATGATTTGACCTATTGGCAGTCTAAGCATCTAGGCACAAGCTCTACCACTTCCTTTTTCAGATTTGGGCAATGATAAAACTTCTTCACTACTACCAATGTCTTATAGTATGTTGGGTTATCTAAATATGGCTTCACATAAAAATACAAAATATAGTCTTCTATATCTCACTGCCATTCGACACATACATCCTGTCCCTAAATCTAACCAAACCATATGTTGTAAGACAATATTCCACATCTCGATCACTTGTACCCCCATATAACTTATGCATAAGCTCCATGTACCTATCATCCTATTGTATTACCTATAAGATCCAATCATGTAGATCTATCCCATAAGAGTTCATATTCACTATGTGATTCACCTATACTCTCCTGCTAAAAGCATCTACAACCCTTTTCAACTCACTACGCATGGCCAACCATCTAGCTTATTTGGCATTCAAATTCTATTGGTCAAATGGATACCTCAATCCACTGTGATCGCTCATCAATATGAACCTCCTATTAAGAAGATAGCACCTCCACATATCCAATGCATGGATTATTACTGTTGGCTTATTGGGGCCTGACCCAGGTTTGGAAGAGTTGTTAGCCAAAGAAATCTTGTGGTACCATCCCTTTTGGTAACAGCCCATGGAGCACGGACTCAAGTCTCACCTGAGGTAGCAGGGGAGGGTGTTCGAACCAGGTTTGCACACCCTTGGGATGTCTTGATGTCGTCTGGATGGGGTCGCGAACTGATCTGTGCCATTGCGCTCCTTTGCACGACTATCGGGCCTCTCCGTAGATCAACACCATCGCGCTCTTGTTATTATTAGTTTATTATAGATCTATCCTAATTCTTATTGTCTTTAAGCAAACATTTAACAATAATACTCAGTGCGTGCAATCATAAATATGTATAAATTCATAACATAAAAAACAGATAGATTCGTGATAAAACATTCAAGATCAAAACAAAAACTGACTTCTATCCTTAGAGCCTTGCTCTATTTATACATTCCAATGGTCTGCGGACCATGGGCAGGTCGACTAACTTTTTATTTTAATAAATTATTTTAGGGCAGACAACCCTTTGACTTGACTCCTTAAAATTTGTGCTCTGCGCACCTCGCGGAGCATTTACCATACTGTTACCCAAAATTGTGGGGTTAAAGTTAGAAAACCATTATGCGGGGCCTCCGGTACCCAACATGCCCCCAACAAAATCATTGTGACTCATGCCGAGTCACTCGGCTAGTGCGGAAATCTTCACGCGGAGGTCATTCATCAACTTTTGTGCTTCGCTTATGCTCACAACAAATTCTTCGGCCATCTACTGCACCCGTTGTACGTGAACCACTGACGAATCCATTTTAGGTGTTTGTCCACGTTCATATACTACTTGCATGTGTGCTAACTTCTCCTCAATGTTGGTGGAGGCCACGAATGCCTCATCAAGACAAGGTTGTATGCATTGTTTAAGCACAACTTCCTTTTGTCCCGCGACGTCAACTCGTACATTGAAAACCTGGGTCTCCCTCATTTTGGCCAACTGCTACATGATGGAAACCATTTGTGTAGTCCCCCGAACTTGGTCATAAGCCTGTTGTAACTCCAGCGTTTCTGCCTCTACCTGCTGTAGCGTTGGTTCTTCCAAAAAGGATGTGACTGTAATGAGGGATTGATCCAACAATCCCAAGCAAGCTTGGACAACGTTCCCTATTACATCCAATGCTACTTGAATTTCTCCATGGCACTAGTCCCGAACTTCTGGAGGTGTAGGTGGCTACACCTTCATCCTCAGTTCCACAATTTATAAGTTTAATTCCCATTGAGCTTTTGCTGCTTCCTCTTGGGTCGTACGAAATATTACGACCATGTGATCAATCTCGTCGACTACTGGAATTTTTGCTAGCACAGGCAACTCTGGTACCATGCTACAAACCTTCGCCATGACCTGTTCCAACTCCTTGTCGCATGAGACCAAGTCATCAAGCTGTAGACTAACCTTGTCCAAATTTGTCTTGTGCTCCATTAAGATTTGGAGGGCACAAGCTTCCCTGGCACGAAGCTCCGTGGTTGCCCCATCTTGCAGTTGGTATAGGGTTTCTCTAGGGAGAGTGGCCAAATTTAGCCCCCAACCCCTCATGTCACCTTCAACTTTTGGTATGATGGCGCCTTCTCATAATAGTAAAGTGTGCATAGTGGAGGCGTGCACCATTTGCTCCGCTGCGGTTATACCTTCTGCGAGGGTCGGAAGCATCCGTCATGGGGTTCTCACCCATAACGCATACAACTATGCCCTAAGCTACCCCAACACATTTATTTGCTTTGTCATCAATTTGTTTAGAGCACCTGTAGTGACATCCCGCGCCAGTTCACGACTGTCCAAAAAGTCTTTCTCCAAGATCTTAGCTGTTTTTTACTTTTTCTGTGCATGTGGTGATTCCTTGATGTTCGGCCTCTTAACTTGGGGTGATTTTGTGGGAAGGTCCATGTGTTCCTGGGTCTTTGTTTCCCTCTGCATGTCCTGTTTCGAAGACACTTCCTGATCTCCCCTGGTATCCTCGGTGGTTACTTCCTTGATCGCCTCTTGCTGAAAAGCTGCCTTTTGTCCCTAACGTGTATTTTCCACCAGTTTAGTGAGTCGCAGCTGGATTTCCTTCTTTCATTGCTTTTCTACCATCATTTATAATGTGGCCACATCCAGGGCATGCCACTCTGGAGGCCATGTTGCTAGTACTTCGTAAATTGCATCGTCTGTTGCGATGAACAAAAGCTTTACCCATGTTTTTTGTGGATCCTTCCATGCCCGGATATATAAGTTATGCATGTCTGCTTTGAACTCGGTCGTGCTTTGCAAAATGTTATATATTGTTGGGGACAACATTGGTCTGCAAGTGATCCATGTCTGGATACTTGCCTCCACGAATATCTAGAATACTTTGATCTCAGGAACCCTCATGACGTCCTTTGTAGCCCAGAGTGAGTTATACCGCACTACTTCAGGTAGGTTCTTCTCAATGCTAGGAAATCGGCTACCCTGCAGTAATTCTCTAGAAACCAGAAAGATTGATAGTAGCAACCATCCATAATGGAAGGTCTTACCTTTCTCTTAGGTTTCCTTACAGTTCGTCAAAAATTCATTGCATAGAAACTACGCCTAGTTGAATTGAACCTCTTCTACACATTTCTCCACAAGCGCAATGACAGGCGATGGCACCTCATTTGTACAACATTTCCTCATGAGTTTACTAGCCAGTAGCTGGGTGGTGACACACACCCCTTGATATTTGATGCTTGCTATGGCATACCTACGCTTTCACGTTTCTAGCTTGTATTTAGCTTCCATTGCTTCTGCGAGACCCACATCACTACTTGTTTCGACTATGTATGTGGGGTCATTCCCTTTAATAGGAAGGTGGGCAATCCCGTGTACTAAATCGGTCATGATGGGAATCGACTCCTCCGGCTAGAGATACACATCATGTACAAGACATAGCAATTGCTGGATCATAAAAATGGTGATGGCGACGTGGTGATAGTGGGGTATCCACCTTAGATTGAGTAATATCGCCTTCTCCACACCTCGTAACCACTTCCACTGCAATAATTTGTCTTCGATCAACTGCGGAAACTTCTTGATGTCTGCGAGATCCCAATATTTGAACTTTATACTCAGTATTCGGCCCAGCGGCAGACCGTCAAACCTTATTTCATCTAGAAGAAGGCGGGTTTGAAGCATACTCTTCGCAACGTCCAGGTCCTTCGGTATCTTGGCCATCCCATTCCATGGAGAGATATATGGTGGTAGTGAAGGTATTTGGAAATCATCCTCTTCTTCTTCATCCGGTGCTTAAATCTGAGCGATCAAGGTCTGCAAATATTCCTCGTCCTCATCCATTTCAGTGGTGATTTGTTTGCCCTTTTTGGCCATTGATAATTTACTGAATCGTGGGTGATGTCCGAACGGGTCCCATAGTCTGCTTGTCTTTTCAAGGTCACGGTGTGTGTGGGGACTTTGGAAATTCGGGGGCGGCAACCACTTCTTCTAGTTCATCCGATATCAGATACAACTCTTCCATGAACCGTGCTTGGGCTCTAGTTATGGTACTCATTGGAGGTCTAGTAGTTGGATGTTCAGTGTTCTGTATCAGCTCAAATATCAAATATACATGTGTTGTCCAAGGGCTTTTAGATGAATGCGTAAATTTGAATGGAACCCTTCCCTACTTTTTCAATTCATTAATATTTTCTAGGTGACATATCTTTTCGTATCTAGCTTGTGGCTCTAGTCTTAATGACCTTCCACCCACTCCTCTCTACCGTAACTCGAGCTTCTTATCATGAGTAGTGATGGCAATGATCACCTCCAAGCCTGTTGATGTGGAAGTGCAACCCGCTTGGTGTGACTGAATCTTTCTGGCTGATTGGCCCTACATGGAACCCTCTTACTGTGCAAGCCTCCTATATATTTGTTTATAGTCTCCTGCCTCCTTTCAACTGCTGGGGGCATTGAGACTATGCTTTTTATAGCTAGTCGGTGGTCGCACCTTAGGTGTGAGATTTCCACTTCCCTACTAGCCCAAGCTATGGGCACCTTTTGGGTGCCTTCATATCCATTATCCCATCGGCGCTGCTATATATGGTACACTTCCTAGTTGGTGTGGTCACAACCATGATAGTAGGGTCGCAGCTTGTTTTAGTACCAAGCTAGACCTAACCTGGCCTAGTTCCCTTATTTGCAGATTCACGCTACCTGCTTGTGCGACGCTGGCTTTTATTTTGCTGATATCTTCATCCAACATCATGCTTTTCCTCTTTAGTCATGTCCATTCTTCCTCGATTCTTGAAGCCTGCTACTGCCTTGCTGAATGGCTTCCTACAACCACCAAATTTCTTTGCCTAGGACCTCATGAACTGTAGATTTTATGGTCTAAGTAGTTACTTCCATCACCTTCATCCCCCTCCTTTTTCTGTTGAGTTTATAGGCCCACCGAACCCCTGGTATCCATAGATTATTATTGGGTCATCTTATCATATGGATGTTATTTCTGCTCCCGCTGGCTTTCGTAGTGGCTTTGTTTCGATCAGCTGGCAGAATGTATCATTGTCACGAATTTGGATTATTGATTCTTAGATGGCTCGGTGCGTGCACCATATACACCTGTATCCTACACTACGAACAGATGCTCCCCCTGCTTTTTCCTCCAATGCATACGTGCACCTTCCTCCTACGTTTGTGCCACGTTCTCTTAGTCTATTGGCATGTCCTTCACCCTTGTGCAGTTATTTCGCACAGTGCCTCCATTTCCGCACCCTACTGTTTTTGCTCCAGAATTGAGTTTTCGAAGTGATCTACTAATTTCTCCATGTGCATTGCATCAATTGGTAACTCCCTTGCTTCTATTGTTATGCAGCATAGTGATCTAACCATCATATTACAATTTAGCATTCTGGCCTCGTGCAATCGGTTATGTCATCACTCGATCTCTTCATCTGGGTCTGATGTGCAGGAACTGTCATTTTCCCATGAGATTCTCCTGCTTGCTGTCGAGTTCACCCGGTCCTAATCCTGTGCTATGATCTAGTAGATCCAGTCCAATTCATCTTCACTGTCCTCATTGCGCAAAGGCTCAGTGTAGCACACCCCTTTAGCTAGGTCTAGTGGGACCACTATGCGAAGAGACCTTTTCTCAAATATCATTTTTCGTCTCTTTAGGTTGATGACCCCATTCATGTCCATGGCCCAATCTATCGTTAATAATGCAGGGTAAGGATTACTATCATCCACAATTTCTATTACCTCAAAATTGGTCTGTGTGCTTGCACCTTCGGTTTCCAGTGTAACTCCTTACAATCTCCCCATAGGTAGGATCCTTTGTTGGTTTACCATCTGTAATTGGATAAGACACCATTGTAGTGCGGGCCTACAGATGCGCTCCCAGGGCCGTTTAAGTAGGACATTAACATCTGATCGCAAATCCAGAATGAGCTGATCCATCTCATGCTCCCCAATCTAGGCAATCAACTACATTTCCCGCTCGGTGCGCAAAGCATGTTTGCCTAGTTTTCGGACCATGCATGGTTTGCCTGACCCTGCGCACCTAGTTATCAACTCTTGCAATCCCTTCACTACTTTAGTGTCCCACGGTAGCTCCATGCATGTCTCTTAAAATATAGTTATCATAGAAGTATCCATCTCCGGCTCAACTTGATCCTTGCTACCAGAAGCGAAAACCTCCACGAAGCGCTTCCTAGCTTCCATAAATGTTTCCTTTGCATGCTCCAAATCAAATTCAGGTTGCTTTGTAGGGGCCTTATGAACCCATGCATCCTCCTTAAGTTTCTTCCCCTTATCTTCTCCTATATTTGCACCACTTCTGAGCATGATGTTCACATTAGGATCCTCCTCACACAGTTCAGCTTTCATCATTCGGACATTTTGAGTGGGAGTAGCCTAAAGCACCCCTTTTTTCTGCATCTGTGCAATTAGTGTGGGGCAGTCTAGTGTGATCAAATTGGTAATAGTACGGGAAACATGTTCTCATTCGATTCATGCAATCACACACGTAGTGCCCAGGTCATCCAACATTGTAGCAGATTAATTGTCCTCGGCCTCGTTTAGGTCCCATTCCTCCTCATCCCCATCCGTGTCCCTAGAATCTGCCCCGTGCTATTGTTGTAGCCAAATCCTATCCTCGCGCTTCAATCTGCATCCTGTAAGTAGGTGTCTGATCCATCATCAATTCATAACTTCAACAATTTTGTTCATCATGGCACATCAATCTACAAAAATTGCAAAATAGCTACTGAGGGGGTTGTATAAGTTTATGTAATAGATGACAATTTTGTGGTGTGCTTTCCTCCCACCTGGCAGATCACGCGACAGAGTGCGAGCAATGTGCATGGCCTCACTTGTTCCTTTGGTCACAATGGCATTGGTCCCCCTACCAAATAGTTCGTGAATATCGAACAATGATCCTTATCATGCACCACACCTCTGTGCGCGCCTTTGATCAGGGCGCCTTATCCTATTTCAAACTTTGCATCTCTAGGCATAGGTTTTGTAGTTGTGCGTGGATTTTCTGAAATCCCAACCCTAGATCTTGTATTGGGGTTTCATGAAACCTCATTGCTGTCTCTAATTCTTTATCTTGGGTTGAGATCTTTTGCTATGATAGTGTTGTCCTCAGATGTGGTGTCAAAGATGCCACAAACCACGCATAGTGTTGCGCATCCGTCAACGTCATGTTAGCCTCAGGGATTGTAATCTTAAATCTCTGATCCAGGTCCCACGGGGTTTCGCCAGGTAACATCATTATCTCCTTGAACTTGATGATTGACTACGTCTCTGATTTTGGCCAGCTAAATACTTTGTTCAATGCATCCTGGATTGCCACTATTCCTACATTCGCGTGATTACTAGAGTACTTTATATACCACGTCAACGTGCAATCCTGCAGCATGCTCACCATAGTATCCTTTCTGATGTTATCATCCATAATGCCTTGGGCTTCCCATACTTCCTTTACCATGAACCATAATTGGTTTGGTTCCTCATTCCCTATGCCTCTAAATATAGGAAACTTGATTGTACTCACCATTCCAACCTTCGGTGGTGGTGTAGGTGAGGTGGGTGAAGATGGGGTTGATGTAGGTGAAGTTGGTGGGGGTGTGGATGGAGGTAGTAATAGTGGAATGCACTTCTTGATCAACTGGAGTATGCTTCTAGGAGAGAACCATGTGAGCTCCTCCTTACTTTCTCATGAAATTGAAATCAGAGGACTCTTTTCTAATCCTTCGGTCCCTCGATAGCCTCTTCCACTCCTCGTTACCCCAGACATCAATGGATGCGCATAACCTGCTTTTAATACAACAACATTTTAATCCTTTCTTCTTCACTGTAAATCACAGTTGTGTCTATCATGAATTTGGTGATAAATCCTCCTATTATTCGGTCTAGGCAATGATCTACTGCCCGCACGATATTATCTTCAGACGCCTCTTGCCGGCACACCAACTCGGGAGTCCACACTATTGTTTGATGAAGCCTGCCCCTTCCCATGCTGTTAGCTAGCCTCACGATCCACTCGTACATGTCCAACGAGAAGGTTGCGAAGAAGATCTCATGGATTTCTGTGTATATGTAGCAATCTGGCCACCTTTCCTCAGATATCTACGGATTTTTGTTCTCCTATACAACAAACTTGTGCAGTTTCTGATCCAACCAATATTCAATCTCTTTCTTCATAGGGTTCAAGTGTTATGACATCAGACATCACTTTGGCAGATCCCAGTCTTGGCAAAGCAATGATTTGTTGGCTTATTTGGGCCCAAACCAGGTTTGGAAGAGTTATTAGCCGAAAAAATCCTGCGCTACTGGCCCTTTCGGGAAAAGTCGATAGAGCACAGAATGAAGTCTCACCCAAGGTAGCAGGGGAGGGTTCTAGAACTAGGTTTCCACACACTTGGTATGTTTGATGTGGTTTGGATGGGGTCATGAATTGATCTGTGCCCTTGCGCTACTATGTACGACTATCGGGCTTCCACGTAAATCCACAGCAATGTGCTCTTATTATTATGAGTTTATTATAGATCTATACTACTTCTTATGGTCTTTAAGCAAACATTTAACAATCATACTGAGTGCACGTTGTTATCACCAAAATAAGGGTTTACACTGTTCTTAGTCATGGTCTTAGATAAGTGTCAAGTCACCCTATGTTTTAAGGGGTAGGTGATAAGTTAGGAGTCTCAAAGGTCTCATATTTCATATCCAAATAAAGTCCAACAACCTTATTCCATGTTTCATGAGTCTTACATTCTTTTAGAAAACACATAGCTCAAACTATTTTTAAAATTTTTGGAATTAGCCCCGAAACCACATTTTCATAGTGCAGACAATGTAAAATCATTGTTTTGTGCTACGAAAATGTTGCTCTTTTTGTAGCACTTCCCCCATGCACTACGAAAGCGAAGATTCATACAAGGGTCTTGTCAAAACATCAATCTGTTAATATTCCGTTAAATTTTCATTATTAGGTGTCAGCTAGGAGTCAGTCCTTAAACATGTGGCCATCCAAAACTAATTATTTCGAATTTAGGGGTCATTATGATATATGATTTCAAATTCGAAAGGGTTGGCTAGTCTCTTATTGTAGTTTGCATGAAAACCCTCAAACAAAATCATTTTTTGAATGGTAAGCTTTTGGTAATTTCTTACCAGGGTTTCTCTCATCCATAATTCAAGTGAGGTTGACCACCACAGGCAAGCGAGGTTGACCAAAAAAATTGCAAGCGAGGTCGTTTTGTTACAGGAATTCAGAAGAAATGATGGCATAAGAGAAGAAAGTAACATGTCTGGTCATTGTTTAAGAACAAAGCCTAAAAGCACCGAGGTTTTAGTCAGATATAAATTATTCAAGAAAGCAGGATGTTGGAAGTTTTGTAAAAAATTGCGAGGAGGACATACTTAGGTGACAAAGGAGTTTGCACTGCATTTCACTGGCTCAAGCACAAAGGTTGGAATCCTAAACTTGCAAATTTCTCCAGAGATCATAGCTTTGGTGATAGAGATTCCTAGGGGGCAAGATACATGTTTCAATAACTTTAGATTCAACATGGAACCATGTAAAGTGTTTCTAAAGCCAGAGTTTGCATAAATAGACTTAACCAAGGCAGTTCCCAGGAACTACATCAAGGACAGCTATGCCAACTTTCTCTTCACATCCAACGTTATTTTACGTGTGAGGGAAGATATCAAAAGGCTATTAATATAATTTTAAACTCATGTTTCATTTTACTGGTATGATTTCTTTAGATTTGCCTTACTTCTTGTAACAAAGTGTAGCTAAGATGGCAAATAAAGTGCAGTTGAAATCGCAAAGACATGAAACTTCCCTGTTTCATCATGGTCTAATTAAACTGATAGTTCTACATGAACTCAAAAGGATCAACAAAGAATGGTCTTCATTTTTGTTTTTATGTGACTTTGGAGCGGAAAATCAAGATGTAGGCATTAGCCCTAAGGTTAAAGGAACTCTATTAGCAAAAACTAGCAAGTCTGTAATGTCCAGGGCAAAATATTTGTTAATTTGAAACCTAGGAAGCAGGTGAAAGAGAAAGTAAGAAAAAAATGAGTATTTATTCTTGAAACTCCTAAATCTACAAAGAAAAATATATTTGAGGTTAAAGGAATGACACAAGAACAGTGAACTAACACACCAATTCAAAGGAGATTGACTAGAAGTGAAATTGCAAAGGAGAAGGGAAAATCAGTGATCTCGGGAGAAAGTTCAATCTTGAAGGGTGATTTAAATGATATTTGAAAATCCATTGATATTTCTGAATCCCCTTTGGTGCAGGTAGATGTCATAGAATTTGATAAAGGAAAGTTGAAGAAAATGAAACCCTCCAAGAAGCTGGAATTTGAGCATGATGTTACAACATTTGTTTTCAAGCCTAGAAAGCTCTTAACCAAGAATTCCAAAAAGATGCAAGAGTCCAATATTGAGTTAGGGAAAATAGAAGAAGCTTATGCTAATCAGGAAGAGTTGGTAGACTTTTCATCACCAAGACTTGAAGGTAACAAAAACAGAGTTTTTTCCACTCAAACCGAAAAAGCCAGTTATGAAGAAACGAAAGAAAAGTTAAGAGCAACTAATAATGAAATTGCTAGACTAAGGATGAAAGCAAGGAGGCATGTTGCTGAAGGACCGATTTGAAAAGTGTAAAGGCTCTCTGGGAAGTTGAAAAAGTTTCCAAACCAGAAATAGTGAGTAGTGAAACTCAGTACTTTACTTGGACTATTTGTACAATCAAAGAATCTAGATTTGTAAGTAGGATGAATGCTCAATTAAGAGCTACTAACAGGAGATTGTAAAGACAAATTTAAGACCTAGAAATACAGTTAACAAAATCTAAGGAAAGGCTACAACAATAATGAAACAGAGTGATGAAAAAAGGGCAATAAAGGGTATATATTAAAACAATTTTGGTATTAAAAAGAAGGTTATCTCTGAAGAAGAACAATCTTATAAGGTTAATTTGTTTTGTTTTTGGTGATCATATCAGTCTTTATGAAATATTGAAAATTCCCAAAATGCATATTTTGAAGGTCGTTTTGAAAAAAGAGGATACACAACAGTTTCGTAGCGTTCTACAAAACTGCTGAAGGTGACTTTTTAGCACTTTATAGATGCATTTCGAGGGTAAGATCTGATAAATTCAACGTTTTGATGACTGCTTGTCGATATATGAGGATCATTGATGAAGTTTTGAGATGGCATAGATGCAGAATGGTTCAAAGAAGTATTCCATAAGTGATATAAAAGTTGTGCCACGAAAATAGGCTATTTTCGTAGCACAGTCATGTTTCTTTCTATTTTTCATCTATTCGAGATTCCCTTTCTTGCACAGATGAAAAAATTAAGTTTAAATGGATTACTAACACATGCCACATATGAAACTACTCGAAGGTAAGGATAAAGGATTAAGGGCCTTCAAAGGAGGAACTCTGTCTCCTTGTTTTCAAGATAGTTAGGTCATGACTCAGCACGGTTTGCAACAATATTGGAGACATCATCAAGCTCAAAGACATGGATTGGAAACTAATTAAAGAATGTATTTAAGTCATAGATAAGATGGTTGAAAGCATGTTTTAGGAGTTTCACTCCTATTTGTATTAGGACTCTTAAAGATAGCTAGTTGTCAAGTTGTAATTCAGTAGTTTGTTTTATGAATAGATAGGTGTCAATGTTAGGAATTCGAATTCCCCTAAAGATGGATCACAGTATCCAAGGCTATAAAACCTCTATATAAAGCATGAGAATTAAATTCCTCGGGGTTGGTAATTTCATTAGCAAAATAAAGTTGTGTTATTGTAAGAAACTGTGTTTTTTCAAACTTAATATAGAGATAAGTTTGACTACTCAAGATTCATAAGGATTTTATGTGTTTGATGTTCTTATGGCCTTTTTCAATTACTTATTTTCAGTGGTATGAGCTTGTGATATTTAGAATTCATTGGAAAATTCTCTAACTTCCTTCACATGCTTGTAAACTGTGTTGATTCACTATGTTACTATTTTATTTATAGAACTAAACTCTAAGTGCCTTGACTTACATTTTTTGTTGATCATGTTGTTTTGTTGAAGACTATCTTCACTCCATAGCCCAATAGATGTTTGCTAATATTTGATTCAACCAGTGAACTAGTTATACATTTGTCCATTTTGTTCCTAGAGTTAGCAATATAATCATTAATCAAAAATCTTAAACCTATCGAGAGAGCCCTCTCACGTTGAGGAGGCTAAGCCTCAACCAAATATTGGTTTGAAAGAGTTACTCAGATTCTACATTATTAGCAACCTATTAGGGTCATATTTTATGATAGCATGTGCAATCATAAATATGCATAAATTCATAACATAAACAACAGATAGATTCACAATAAAACACACAATGATTCAGAAATTCTTGTCTTTATTGATCTCTTTCCCAGTACAACCAGATCTGCCCTGAACACTCAACTACAGGGGTCTGCGCACACAACTGCAGACTCTACCAGGCCTCTGCGGACACAGTTGCAGAGCCTCTATCTATCTACCTGGTGGGCCCCAGTATTGCAACAATAATGTTGCAACTCCCAGGACTCCCTTCTTTAATTTTATCAACCCGGTAGTTTGTAACAAACTTGGAAGCGACGGTGATGTATGCACAAGTACTAGCCCTTGCCGCAGGTGTCACTTGGTCAGCTGGCACAAGTCCGCTAAGGGCTTAAGCAAACTTCTATGAGCTCTGAGAAGAAGCTTTTTAACTGATGGACGAAAGCTAACTCAAAGGAAGCTAATCTACTTGCAAAAAGAAACTGAAAGGCAAAAAGAAATGCAAACCCTAGCAAACCTTAATTCTACCAGCTAGTCCTATTGATGCAAGAATGAGAATGCAAACTACCGAAAGAGATGCCATTACTTCTATGAAGGTAAAATTCATGTGGCTAAGTTATTACTATCTGAAGAAAACATCTTTTTGTATTTTTGAATAAGTTGTTAGAATTATCATGCATGTGCTTTTAACTGGCTTTTGACTATGCAAAGGTGGATTGGTGAGAGGAAATACCTGGAAAGTTTGGGAAGGTTTAGAGAGGGTCTAAGGAGTCCCTAACACTCTTCCCCAGAGTCTCACAAGGTTTGGCTATTAGGAAACCTCACTTGTGAGCTTCTACAGGAAGTCTGCAGGGGTTCTACAAGAAACTTCAGGATTTCTACAGGAAACTCCAGAATTTCTACAGGAAACTTGGAAGTCGGTTTCTAGGAGGTGGATGAGTGAGGAAAGGTGCATGGATGGATCTGGAGGTATGATAGGGGTCTAAAGCGGCCTAAGGACTGGTGGATGGAGTGGTGAGGAGGTGTAGAAGGTTGACTTGGCTTGAAGAAGGCTAAGGCAATAATTGCACAAAAACTAGGGTTATGTGAGAAAATGTGGCAAACGTAAGGTAAGGATTCTAAGTAGAGGGTTGAGTGGATGGTGCTGAAGGAGAATAAGCAGATGAAGGAGTGGTACAAGTGCTCTGCAAGTCGTTTTTCGAATCTGAACCAAAAAAGACTTGTAAATTTAAAGACCTAGTTATGTTGACCTAATATGCTAGTTGTTAGTAAAGAGAATGAACAGAAGTGTAAATTGCAATGAAACCATGTATTTTGACTCATCCAACTAAGAAAATGAAAGTCTGAACTTGTAACCAACTTCTACACATGAAAATCAAACACTAGTGGTTGCATGGCAAAGCAAAATGAGTGTTTTTGTGGGCAGCAAATTCATCCTAGTCACAGCTCATGATCCCACTGAGGGAGAGGTGAAACCACAGATGTTTGTTGGCCCTTTTCTTGAAGCTGTTTCTGTTAACAACCTATCAACTAAATCTGATCATGAAAAGCTATTTTACTCGTCAAAGACAACCTAAATAACAAAACGAGATTTAGATCTAAATAGCAGATTTTATTTTAGGAATGCAGCAAAGGCACACGAAAGTAAACAAAGGAAGTACTGGGCACTT
>APFE030641664.1:3315-28195 GCA_000404065.3 Pinus taeda | reverse complement strand
TCTGATGAAAAGACCAAGAATTGATATTTCTACACGGAGGAAGAGGAGAAGATTAGATGTCTTGGCAGAGGCATCACAGCAGGTTGATTAAGCAGTGTTTTTGCATGAGGACATGCAATGCCTTCGTAGTGGGGGTATGTAGAGCCTCTAACTTACACCTCACCATCCACTATTACCTACTGTTTTCATCACTTACCTCTCTCTTTTGCCTCATTTTCAATGTAAGACCACCCAGATCATTACATTAGATGTCATTAAGCATGATCAAGTGAGCTTTGCTAATGTGTGACTGTTTTGTTTAGATTTTGACATATTTACAGGCATTTCGCAGCCCTCTGCCGATTCCGCAACCATCTGCAGCCATCTGGTGATTCCGCAGCCTTTTTGTTAATCTCAAGGTTCCACGTGCCATTTTGCCAAATGAGCCACATGGGCACTTAGGAATCAAGGTGCTCGAGGTTCCTATGCTATTGGTTCAGCCATCCACGTCATCTGCACCTCCGGTCAACAAGGGGCAAGTTACGGTCAACAAAGGTAGCTTAACGGTGATGCGTAAGCTGTTGGGTCACGTCAGTTCAAACGGTGACTTGTTCGTGTTACGCAGGTTGTGGGAGACATAATCCAACTCTGGATTCAATGCCCATAACGACCAGAACCTCCAGCTATCCACGCAGGCTTATGACGTGTTAATTAAACCTTTATTACGCATGACAGTCAGTTATTTTTCAGTCTTAGCTGTACGCGTTAGGCTATCTTTCAGATGCCTATAAAACTTGCGTCTGCGTACGCTTAGATAACTTTTATTATTGCTGTGTTTTTATGAACCTGTTATAATTTTAGTGCATTTCAAGACTCTGTTTTAATAGTGCTGTTCTAGCACTCTTGACTGTGATTTTCTGCACATGGAGTAATAGAAGCAGTGTTGTTCTGAAGTTTTCAATATCTTGAGTCTTCTTTGGGTTATATGAATGGAGGGCCCCTGTTCATGTTAGCCTTGTACAATATTTTATGTTCAACATTTCCTTATTTCCATTCAGCATTTCCTTTTCTTGATACATGTACAGCGTAATTCACTTTTATGTTATTTCATTTCCAGCCTTTATTTTAAGTTGATCAGCATTGTTCTTTTTCAAGTTTTTAACCCGGGATTGCTTGTGTTTATGTATTTGCTTTATGTCTAGTGGTAGTTTCAGTTGACAGATTCATAGTTGCTGCCCTTACTTTATTTTCATAGCTGATTTTTAGTTTTATTTCTCAAATCTGTCTGCTAACATATGAATGGTCTCTTTATCATAAATTGTTTATCTTTTGAGATCAGAATACTAATAACTTGCAGCTGACTTTGGGTACTTTTTAGACTACTCTTTAACTACTTTCTAATCGTGCTTTACACAATACTATGTGCTAGAGGCAGAGAGTTAGAAAGAGCAAAACATTATAACTAGTCTTTAAAGTAGATTTTTCTCATTTTTATCATTTCTTAGACTTATCTTTAGCTACTTCCTAATCGTGTCTTACACAGTACTATGTGTTAGAGGCAGAGAGTTAGGAAGAGATAAACATTATCATTGGTCTTTTAAGTGATTTTCTTACCTTTTATTTGCAGCAGCATGAATGGTGTCTAATGCCATTAGAAAGTGGTTCTTTGCTTTCAGTTCATTTTAATTCATTTATTTCCTTCAAGTTTTCCTTTTCAGCAAGTAGTTAGAAACCACTAATCACACACTTTCACTCATCTAGAATTCACCTTACACACACCATCACTCATCTGTTTATAAATACATCACTCCATCTTAGGAAGATAAATTAACCACAAACAACACCCCAAATGACAAAAAGCTTTAAGAGGTTGCTTAAGTACATATAGTACACCTTCACTTCATCAGCTTACGAGCCTCGGGTTGACAATTAATGACATCAATTTAGGAACACTAAATTGACTAAACAGTATGTAGACTGAACAAACAAAAACATCAACCCAAAAATTCATCCAAGTGGATATTGGTGGCCACCCGCCTATTCCACCTAGACCTCTAGTCAATTTCATCACTTTCCTTTATTATAGCAACATTTACTACTTTTAGCAAATTTACTGGTCCTAAACTTCCATAGCTATTTTGACCCCCTCAATAATGTTTTTTTAAGGTCCACTATAGGCTTGTGGGATACGATCCTTTCAATAATTGTGTAGTACTTGGAGCAATCTTTCTAACAAGGTATCACACGCGCAAAATGAAGATCATATGACCAAGTTACGACCTTAGGAAGTTGACTGCCCAAGTAACCCCAGCGGGGCCCACAAACTCTTTGAGTTTCATCTACTAGGGTTAGGTTTTTGGTTTTTTAGGGTTTCCCTTTGTTGTTCAATAATAAGATGTCCCTATACCCTCATTGTAACACAATTTAGAGACATGTAGCCACCACATCTCTTCTCAGAGATAAGATACCATCGCCTGAGCTAGTTTATTTCCATTTTGTATGTAAGCATATTTTAGTTGTCTGATGTCAATGAAATGAAGTTTTATTTCTGCAACATCTCTATGTTTATGTTTATATCTTTGTTCTATTTCATTCGTGCATAAGTATGAATAAAAAATCATTGGATATAATTATATCTCTGACCATGCTCCTTTCCATATTCATGATGGTTTGATTCCTCCAATTTGGTGGTGAACTACCTTTTAATTTTCTATATTCTACAAAAAATGCAAACTACTTTGAGTCATACATTTTATTTAATCTTGTAGGTTTTAACTGTATACAAAAATTACCTACATACGAATTCTAAAAACAGAAAAAAACAATGGTGAGAGCATAAAACATAAAACATATATACACAAATATTTTCCGTTGGATCCCAAAACTGGGACTACCAAATTGATTTTTAATATATTCCTTTCAATGTTACAATACATATATATACATGCTAAAGCATCCATAAACCTTTGATTAGAACATAACTATAGTTTCCTTGACCATATCTACAAAATACCATGGGAAGAAAACCATCAAGCCCAAAACCATGTGTGAAATCCATGCACAAAACCATAGGTAGGTCCACCCACCTAATATAGGGTCCAATTTTTTTTTCCTGGGGCGTTGCCTCGAACCTCATGCAAGGGGATACTTCCCCCCCTATAAATCCCCAAATAAGGGGGGTTGTCACCTCCCCTATGACCCCCCCCTGCTGCGCCCGACGCAACGAATTGGGGGATGACTGCCCTCCCTCTAACCCCGTGGCTTCACGCTTGGGGCTAGTCATGGAAATAATATAACACACGCCCAACATCTCTGTGTTTATCTTTATATTTGTGTTCTATTCCATTCCCACATAAACCTGAATACAAAGTCATTGGATAGAATTATATCTCTAACCATGCTCCTTACCATATTCATGATGGTTTGATTCCTCCTATTTGGTGGTGAACTAACTTTTAATTTTTTATATTCTACAAAAATTGCAAACGAATTTGAGTCATGCTCTCCTCCTCCATATGATATGAATATTTTGACATATTTGTTGATTTGTTTTTCTACTACAATTTATATTATTTAAACTTTGTGAATGTTTTAGATAGTTTTTTGAGGAAATATACTAAGGCTTGCCTAATAAGGTCATCAATAAACATTAGAAATTAAAACATTCCACCAATGGAATGAATTTGAATGGGTCCACAAAGATTTGCATGAACTAGTTTTAGATGCTCTTTTTCTTTTTAGGAGGCTACTAAAAATATATCTCTTTGATGTTTTCCAAGGATGAAGCTTTCTTAAGCACTAGCTTGTTCATTCAATATAGGTAGTCCCATAACCATTGATAGTTTTGTTAAGAGACTAAGAATTCCAAAAGGTAGGTGACCATACCTAAGATGTCATAACTAAGTCTCGTATGTGCCTAAGACATTTTGTGCATATGACTATGATATATTTATACTTCTCAAATTCAATGAAAACTTTCCATTCATGGTCATTCAAACCTTTGCAATAAGTTTTCTACTAGGTGCCTTATTGATCTAGATTAGATCATTATATTATTTTTCATCCATTTTGATGTTTTCAAGGTGGAAAAATAGACAAATAAGCTTATAGGAGTAGTTTTAGTGGAAATACCCAGTCTTCCCTAAAGTAGAATCCACAAATCAGTTAGTTCCTATGAAGTCTTTTGACTAAGTGCATTAACCATTCTAGTAATCGCTCATCATTTGCTTCAAAATGCTGGTTGAGATGTATGGTATATATTAATTTCTATTTTAGTAATTTGATGAGACTCTACAAGGGCACCTCTGTAGTGAAACCATGTGAAATGAATCACATCACTAGTGCCAAAACACTAAAAGAAAAATGGGGCACACTGATTAACATGTATGAAAAAAAAGTTGTAACTATGAGATTTCTAAGGGAATTTCGCCAAATAAAGAGGAGGCTCCTAACATGTAGCCAACACATAAATCACTTGGAATTCAAGTTGTTTAACATTTAATAATATCAAGTTGTCATCCAAAGATATATCTAAGGAAGTCTATATGGATGGTCGACCACACCAAATCAGTTTTACCATCACCTCAATAATAACCATGAGCCAAATTATATACTTTGATCTGTACTCACCACCTTACATTCAAACCATAAATGCCCACAACTAATTCATTAAAAACATAGTGATTCAATTATGGAGCAGAGCATACATCAAAGACCCATAAATTAACCCATAACAATGGTAACAACCACTTTTCTTTATCTATCAATTCAATATATAACATGACATAATAATGCATCTATTGCTACACAGAGTACATCTTTTCTCTCTTAACCTGGAGCTCTTATTTGATTCGCCATTATTTTCATCACCTTCCCATACATTTTCAATAATTGGCTGAACAAGGAGGAGATCAAGTCTTTTCATTGGAAGATATATATCAACTATCACATTCTCAATAGTTTAAAGAGGGAAATATAAGCAATGCATGGCTCATACATCATCTCAGACATTAATATATGGACACATTAAATACATTACTTCAACTTCTATGGGAAACACAAGGCAAAGGAATCATGGTTAGTAGAGAACAAACATCAGGACACAAGGCCTGCTACCTTGCAATATCTTGTTCTTGAGAGATGCTAATTCTTTTCTTTCAACAAATTGAAGAAGCATAAATAACTAGGGGTTGAAGTCTTCTTCTGATTCAAATTGCTGGAACAAAGAAGATACCTGGGAAAACCCAATGAGACCACCCTACCCACCCAGGTTAGTTGAAATCCTCGAAAACTAACTAACCACAAATTACATTCAACCTATAAAAACAGGAATAAATTTCCCACATTGAGAAAACATTTAAATGTTTACATTCATTTACAATCACTACAATATCTCCCCCATACTGGGTTGTAGGGCACCTCAATGAAAAATGGAAAGAAAATTCAACAAAGATGTAACAACCTTGGTTAAAAATCCATGTAAAAAAATATAAGACCAAGGATAAGGGACACGTATTCCAAGCTAAATGGTGGGAAAAACATCCTAGGGGGTGTTCATTCGGTTTATTATGGCTAACGAAATTGGCAAAGGAAATGGAAAAGGCTTTGGAAAGGCAAGAGACATTGATTGGAATTTATTTATGAAAATAGTGGAAAATATGAGAAAAGGGAGGTGGAAGGTCATAGGTTGCATGTAAGGAGGAAAATGAAGGAAAATAATGGAAAATGAATAAAATAGAGGCCGAATTGATAAAAAGGCTTCTTAGGATTAGTGAGTAGGCTTGGTCAGTGTAAATTTTTGTCAATTTAGTTTTGGATATCTCTCATTATTCTCCCTCTCTCTCTCTCTCTCACTATTGGAGACTTAGATTTCTTGGAGCACTTTGGCATTAGCTCAAGAAAGGAAAAGAAGGAAAGAAGAAGGAAGGATCAAGCAACTACAACAAGATTTTTTGCAGATATTGATTTTCATGTGTGTTTTCCTTACTAGATTTGGCATGCATGGTGTTGCATGTGGTTCTTTTTTGTTATCACATGGGTTTTGCCAGGTGTGACAATGATTTCAACCTAGGCTTTCAAGTTCTAGATAACCATGGCGTGATGGGTTTCTCATGTTTTGGTTGAGTTGGATTGTCAGATGGATTCGAAGCTTAGTGAGGTGGCTATCTAAATAAAAGAACACATGGCATATTAACCCTTGAACCAGACTGTGGGTTGCAGTAAATCCATATTTTGTGTTGCCTCGGTAGGCCTAGGAATCCTTGACCGGTGAATGGTGGCATATATGGTAAAGCCTAGAGGTGGGTGCTATCCATCAGGCCTAGTAATCCTGAGATGGGATATGTGGTAAAACTTGCAGAGTGGGTCTCAATTTAGGGCCTAGTGATCCAGTGTGGATTGTGGTAAAGCCTGAGAGGCTAGGAGACAGAAAATTCCTCACTGTGTAGATGGAGAAATTTGGTGGCATCCATGCTTGTTTTGACCTAGTGATTTGGTGGAGATCATGGTAAATCTTGTTATTACATGTTTATTTTGTTGGCCTAGTGATTCGGTGTGGATTGTGGTAAAGCCTGGTTTATATTGATGAGGGTGAGGTCGTGTAGCCTCAGGATGCCCTGGTTGGTTCTTTTGGTTTGAGTCCCACATTCATGCTTGGAATATGGCATAGGGGTGATTAACTAAAGAGAGATCTGACTCAACCAATCTATGGTCGGGTGGAACATGGTAGTCCCATATCGGGTTGGATTTTGTATTCATAATAAAAGGTTCTTTCCTTGGTATATTATGTGTAAAACTATTGGTTTATATGCAGATTCTATGGCTGATGTATCCTTGATATTTATGTTGTTATTATGTTGGTTATAAACATGTATTATGACATTGATGATGTATGGATCGCCTCATGTTTTGATTTGTAAATGAATAAACAATGTAACTATGACCTAATAGATGATAATGCAACTAATTATATAAGGGAAAAATGATTCTTAGTGATTCTCAGATAAGTATGAGACCCCTATGCTCAAATATGTTGTTTAAAACTATAGATTACATATTTGTGATGTGTTGAACGAAATGCTTGTCATGGCTAGTATGGGTTTAGTCTATTCCTTGTTAATGTTTTTTCAAATGTATCATTGTTCTATTGTGTAAATTCATTTTTGAGCATGTCATTGAGTTTTGGACAGTGATGTGGGCTTTGGGCCTAAAAAAGTGGCACAAATCCCAAAGTCGCAGGCACAGATCTGAGGAGAAAAGTCCCCAGACGCATGTATACCCATGTTGTGGGAGCATCTAGAGCCTCTTAGATGCATGCTTGTCCATATTAAGGTAATGCCTAGGGTTTTAGTGGTATAAAAATTTCAGTTGGTCTCAAGGGGTTGGTTACTTGAGTGGTTGGGATGGCTCTTGTGAGTTATATTACTGATGTGGAAGGTCTATGTGGTGTGTTTCTATTGATTCCACTTCCTTAAGGTGACTTAGGAGGTTTAATCCCATTATAGTGGCCTCTCATTGCATAATTACCCTGGTTGGTCAATTACTTGGGTAGATGTAGGATGAGGGTGTTAGAAAAGCTCCCCCATTACTCCAACAACACCTACAATGATAAGAAGAAATATATGGCTTCATCCTACTTCTGGTCTCATTAAATTTGGTGTAATTATTTACACATAATTATATATTGACATTTCTTCGCTTGTTCATTTGGTTTTCCAGTCATTGTGGGTGCAAATAAGAAGCATAAGGACATGATGGTGCAAATAAGAAGCATAAGGATACGATGGGAACTAAAAAGGTATTAAGGAACAAAAGTTTTATTCAACCGTAGCAAGACCTATTTGTTTTGGGTGACCACAAAAGTAAATGAAAATGAAATGTGTTACTCAACATGCTTCTCTAATGAAATTACTAGTTGATAAAAGGCGGAAGATGGAAATTCTTGAGGTTGTGTGCAATATGCTTAAAGGTCTTGTGCTGAACCTGCACAAAGACACTTTCTCAATAGTGTTGAATAAAAAAACATCTACAAATTTAACTCATGATGTAGTTTAAGAAGAAAGTTTGCACCATCTCAAGGACCCAATGGATATCAAGAAGCACTACTCTCCCCCACTTTGATCTCAGTCAAAATGAGGTAACTAACCACCATAATTTCATAAAATGAAGTTATCTTTTTTTTTTTTTGAGTTACAAGAAAAATCATAAATTAGTATAGGAAGCAAATTTGGAATGTTTTTTATGCAATTTATTATAAAATTTACTATATAGTTACAAAGAGTTACTTGGTTTAAAAATAAACAAATAAATAAGCATATTCCATCTTATAGTTCAATGAAAAAAACAATGAGACATTCCATGATGACATGCAATTAATAATTTCTCTTGGATAAATGACTATATACAGGAAACAGTAGATGAAAATACCAGACCCAGATTGTACGAGAGGGCCAATTTAGAAAGTCAAAGAAAAATATTTAACCTACTAGCATAGTGATTTTCATACTCTTTAGAAGAGAAATCTATTAACCATAGGTTCTTTAGCATTGCAGATGATCTAAAAGAGGTGTTAGTAGGTCAAAAATAATAGTCATATTCAATATGGATTAATAAAATAGTTGAATATGTCATGTACCACAAGTTTCCCTAATCATGGAATCTAGCAGAGCATGTTTCTCCATCATAAATGTTGTTATGAAATCATTTGTTGTGGGGAGTTATTTTTACATTTTTTAATTAGAACCAAGATCAAATCAAGATCATTATTGATGTCCAATCTAAGTTGATATTGCTAATAGTAATAACCACTCATGAACCTTTCATTTTTAAGAAACCTAATTAGACAATATGTATAATAAAATGAAGTCCTCAACATTGCTTGAGGACACTTGTAAGCTGCAATAATTTATTACTGTTAGGTTGCTAGATTTTACATTGTGCCATCCATACAATAAAAAGATACAATACACTTATCAGAACAATTATAAATGAAAAATGTGAAATGGGAACTTCCATTTTGGATTATTTCTAAATTGGGCACAAAATTTAGCATGGAAGAAATTAGGATGACACCCAAATATGGGATAAAGGGTGAAATATGCTAACTAAATTAATAAAAAAATGAGCCATAAGGGTGCTTTTCCACTTTACATCCATTGTGAAAACAAATAATTCTAAAGCTTCTCAATTGATACCCTTTGGATGTTATGATTTTGAATTTGGAAACCCTTTGACTTGGCCACAAAGTAAATTTCGTAAAATAAACAACTACTATCTCATTTGTCTCTATAATTTTTGAATAATATTTTCAGAATCTTCAACATTTAAAAAGGAAGGTTTAATGAGGAGGAGGGAAATTAAGAAAAAATATAGGTGAATATGAACAACTCAACATGACCCCCAAATGAAACTGCTAACATGGTTTTACACCCAAAATGCAATCTATCCCTAGTGTGCATCATTTCATAGCATTCTAAACCCCACAATGATTATCTAGTGATAGTTTCTAAGTCCTCATAGAAGCATGGCTATAGAAATTATTTTGACTACCATAACTTGACACAAAGTTTGGTAGAAATCTAGTGATATTCAGTCATTGTATGCAACAAATTGTTGCACAAATAAGCCACAATTTGGAGCCATAACTGATTACTTCAACATGTCTATTTTAACATTCTTACAAACCCCAAGAAATATTTTGTTTTGGAAAATATACAAAACACACCATAAAAGGGGCCTAGGTATCCTTACCTCCCATGGATGTTTGGACTTCAACAAAAATAATAAAACTATATCACAGGGATGGAATTGCCAATGAAGTCAAGAGAGGGAATGTAAAGCACAAACTCCAATAAAATAATTAAAGTGAAACTTGACCAAGATATAAAAATCAATAGCTCTTGGGGGCTTGATAGAAAATTTATTTAGAAACATGTGCTTAAAGTGTCTACTGTCACTGCCAAATTTAACTGTTCACTGTGCCATGGTACTCACTATGACTTAACCTACCAGGCCCATCAACCTAGATTCATGAACACCATGGGGGAACATTCTCTTCGATGGATCAGTGTGGAAATATCTCATGTATTAAGAGGCGCTCCCCTAACAACCGCCAACCTATGCATAACTTGTGTACAAATTTTATTGATCATAGTTTTATGTGAAATTATAATCAGAGATGTAAGCAAAAAAAAAGAGTAAAAATTAAAATAGATAATATGCATGTGGAGCTTATGTAAGGGCCTCCTTGCATGAGGCCCACTTTACCTCTCCATTGAACTCACATACCTACATCACAAAGCATGAGGAGCGTATTATGCAACATCGATCAACTGTAGTTGCCATGGGAAGGGCATGGAGATTCACATGGTTTCATGACAGAGACACCTGATTATATTTCATAAAATTTACTTAGCTATAAATATTAGTACTCTCCCACATGCATTCACTGTTGTTGTTACTACAGGCTGAGACACAAGCCACTCACCCACCCATGCACACATAGTTCTTTCATGGAAACTTTGAAGCCTTACTAAGGGCTGGAGGTGATGATATCAATCAGAGGTAAGGTAACGTTCACAGATGCTTTGAAACCTTAATAAGGACAAAAGCTTATGACATCCATTAGAGCTACGGTAAAGGACTTGATGCATTGGTTCATGCACATATGACATGACAAACATAAGCCAAATAATAGTGTATGTATACAAATTTGTAGCTGAGAGATATCAATTTATTGGTGGAGATCGGTAACACAGGAACAACTGAGCGATGCTAATTTAACCCATAAAATAAGCGAGATATTAGGTAAAAGAAAGAAAAGAATGCTTGTCATCCTTGGCTATAACTTCAGTCATTAAGAAAGGGAAACTCATTGTAGTATTCTAGAAAGAAGGAGAAGCTAGTTTTAAGGGAGTGTGATAGTTACTAGGAAAGAATAAAGGTAGGACGAGAAGTAAGGGAGAGATTTTTTCTCGAATAGCCAAGGTATTTCCATGGTGAGTTGGCCTGAAGGAAGATACCTCACCTAATGTGAGATAAAAATGGGTAGCAACACTCTATTCATCAAAGGAAATAATGAACAATGCTTGGGCTCCATGTGCCTTAGAAAATATTGAGGGAACACAACCTAGAGGTTAAGGACACTCAAAAGTATTCCTTAGTAAACCATGCTAAATGAAGGAGAAGCATGATAACTTCATCAACACCATTTGGCACTCAGAAGTAGTCCACAGACATAGAGTTTATAAAACCTATAGCGTGGTGTCCAAATCGATTCCATCCATGGTTGAGAGATATTTCTGTACCCAATCCATTGATCCAAAAATAGAACACTATCCAATACAGGTTTGAAAAAGCATATAGAAGGAAAATATGTGAGTAGATGTAAGACTTCAACAAGTGAAAATCTGTGAATTGTTGGAAAATATTTACATGACAAGAGAACAACCAAAATACTTGACTTGGGGTTTTGTAAAAACCCTATTATGCAATCTTCACAATAGGGTTTTATTTGTAAAACCGGGAAGCATTGTTGTAGAGTAATGAAACTGTATTTGAGTATGAACAAATAAGGACTTCATCTTTATACAATGTGTAAGCACGTGTTCTGTTATTTTCTTGGATTATCAAAAAAAGGTTTTGCCTTCCTACCTCTCCGTTTCTAGTAAAATAGGAAAGAAAGTAATTTTCGTCCATTTAGTATTGCAAATTTCTGAACCAAAGCGTCTTAATATCATTTCCTCACTTCCATTGATTGTGGAATGGATGTTGTTGCATCTACATGGGGGCCTGTTGCTGCTGCATCACCATCCATTATTATTGATGTTGCTTTTATGTAGGTTATGTGTTCAAATCCAACAGAGGCAGAGGGGGTGAATCGACCCCGAGCATGGGCTGCAACATCATATCTTAAAAAAAATCCATAAACACCCACAAACCCGAGACCCGTTTTTCTCGAGGATTGGATTCCTCGAAATAGAAAATATGTCGTTCTCGAGAGTAAATTAGATTGGATTTATCTGTGTTGATCAATGATCTAAAAAAACTAGAGGAATGAGGAATGTAATTTGAGAGGAGAAACACCATGTTCTGTCTCTAAATCTATGATAATATGCATAACCCTCTACTCACCTAACTTTCTCGTAGATAAAGTGTTGAGAAATGGCAACAAGAAATTCCAGTTTAATTTGTCCTTGAATTAAACTGAGAATTAAAATAGAATTTTATTCTCATAGCAACTTGTAAATAGTTAATTAAGTTTAATTAACTTAATTAGCTTAGGAATTTTGAGTTGGAAGTGTTTATTTAGTCATGTATATGTTCTCCCTAAGTTTTAGGGGTCCAGTATCAGTTTAAATTGAGTTGGAAATTAGATTACTCAGTTTACTGAGTTAAGTTAAGTTAAATTAGTTCTAAATATATTTTGGAACTAATAAAGGACTAACAGTCACTTGGTGCACTAATGCATCCACTAGTGCTACCCCAGTTAACTGAAGATTCCCTCATGAGAAACTCATGCATGTCAGTTTAAAGAAAGACCTAGTTGAGACTAGAGTGTAGGGACAATGTACTATCAGTGGTATTATTCATTGAAGTGTAAATATCATGCATGCATCAGAAATTGATCGTATGTTTGGATTTCACAGTTTTGGAAGCATGAATTCCCTTTAAATATAGGCTATTCATCCTATGAATTATGCAAGAGATTAGGAGATTAGAGAGTTGCAGAATTGGCTAATTGTTAGCCAAGATCTAGCTTTTGATCTAAGAGAGTTGAGCATACTTATGCGGAATTGTTCTAGTGAGAACAAGCTTTGTATCTTCACTCATATTTATGATATATGCAATACAGATAGCGGGTTTTTGAGCAGTGGATTTCCCGAGATACATCTTGCGTTATGTGCCATTGATTTATCTTCTTCTTTTTCATATTTTTTTATCGATCTATTGGCTTTCGCTGGTTGAAAGTAGAAGTAGATTCTTGTCTTGTGATTTAGTACATTGCATAAGCTTGTGAATCTACAAAAAATTCCACATGGTATTGGAGCTGAGAAAAATATACTAGAGGAGATTTTGAAGTTTTGAGTTTTGGGTTACATGTGAAATTTGAATTTGCAATACATACTTCAGGATCGACAGATGGCGTTCTATGGTTTGTGGCTCGAGTATGCGTTGGAAGATAGCTCAAATTTTATAGCCTGGAGGGACAGAATGGAGGTAGTGCTAGAGGATAATGGCTTGAAGGAATTCGTTAATCAAGAAATTCCTAAGCCAACAACATTGGATGCATAGAATTTGGCCAAATGGAAGAAGTGTGTGGAAAAGGCGAGGTGGATAATCCTAGAGGGAGTTCGAGACCACATTGTCTTGAGTCTCCATGGCAAGGGAACTCCGTATGCTATGTGGAAAAAATTGATAGACTTGTATCAGAACAACAATGAGCAAAGGAAATTGGCATTGAAGGACAAATTTCAAAAAATCAAAATGGAGAAAGGCGAGACTATTCCAAAATACTTGATCAAGTTCACTCAATGTCGTGATGAACTTGGAAGTGTTGGAATCATGCTCACCGAGGATGATATGGTATGCCTTGCTCTTCTAAGACTCCTAAAGGGTTGGCATAGTTATCAGGACTCTCTCGATGGTTAGGAGAAGCTGCCATATTGGGAATGACTGTGGTCAGATTTGATGCAAGAGGAGATTGCGAGGAAGACCAGGGATGGCTCTTCATCAAAGAATGATGATGAAGAGAACTGCGCCTTATCGATTAAGGAAAAGAAGGGGAAAGGGAAAGCTTCCCATTCCCAATCAGATTCTAATGATGGAGGTAAGAAAAAAGACACGATGAAAGTTAAGTGCTTTCATTTTCATGAGCTAGGCCATTTTGCTACAAATTGTCCACTCAAGAAGTCTAAGAAGAATTTCTCTGTGGGAGTAGCGGGTGAGGCTTTGGCCTCTCAATTCAAATTGGACTTTTCCCTTATTTCATGCATGGTGTCATCAATGATGGGAAGTGTGTGGTACCTAGACAGTGGAGCTTCATTCCACATGATTGGCGACAAATGTAGAAAATACTATAGATTCACAAGCAAATTCAATGTACTAAAGCAAAAGACAAGAATCTACTTCTACTTTCAACGAGCGGAAGCCAATAGATTGATGAAAACAATATGAACAAGAAGAAGATAAACCAATGGCACATAACACAAGATGTATCTAAGGAAAGCCATTGCTCAAAACCTTGCTATCTATATTGCATATATCAGGAATATGAGTGAAGATACAAAGCTTGCTCTTACTAGAAAAATTCCGCAAAGTATGCTCAACTCTCTTAGCTCATAAGCTAGTTCTTGGCCAACACTTAGCCAATTCTGCAGCTCTCCAGGATCCTAATCTCTTACGTAATTCATAGGATGAACAACTCGTATTTAAAGGCAATTCATACTTCCAAAAGTACGCAATCCAAAATAGGATCAATCTCTGATGCATGCATGATATTTACACTCTAGTAAATAATACCACTAATAGTACATTGTCCCTACACTCTAGTCTCAACTGGATCTTTCTTTGAACTGACATGCATGAGTTTCTCATGACGAAATCTTCAGTTAACTGAAGTAGCACTAGTGGATGGATTAGTGCACCAACCGATTGTTAGTCCTCTATTAGTACCAAAAACAATTTAGAACTAATTTAACTGAACTTAGCTTAGTAAACTGAGTGATCTAATTTCCAACTCAATTTAAGCTCATACTGGACCCTGAAAACTTAGGGAGAACATATACATGACTGCATCAATACTCCCAACTCGAAATTCCTATGTTAATTAAGTTAATAAACTTAATTAACTATTTACAAGTTGCTATGAGAATATAATTTGATTTTAATTCTCAGTTTAATTCAAGGAAAAATTAAACTGGAATTTCTTGTTGGAATTTCTCAACACTCCCTCTCAACAAGAAAGGGATTATCATCTACCCTGATCCTGTCTTTGTGAAACTCGAATTTACATCTTGACAATGCCTTTGTCAAAATGTCAGCATCTTGCTACGTCGTGGGAATGTACTCTAACAACATAATCTACCTCAATACAAAATATATGAGATGATGATATCATATATCAATATGCTTGGACCGATCATTAAAAATTGGTTTTTTAGAAAGTTTGACACAACTTTTATTATCGCATTAAATCAAAGTTGGATCCATCTGCTGACTAAACAAACCAACCAGGATCTTCCTCATCCATATGCACTCACATGCTTCCTGACTTGCAACCATGTACTCTGCCTCTACCAAATTGAGTGCAACCAATCTCTACTTCCTATTGTACCAAGAAACTGTCGCTGACCCAATATTAAAGATCCCACCTGATGTGCTTTTCTGGTCGGATGGACTCCCTACCCAATCGGCATCAGTGAATCCTTGAAGCTTCACTCCTTCTATGCATTTTTACCATAATCCATACTAAGAAGTGCCCTTGAGGTATTACAACACATGCTTTGCCGCCTTCTAATACAACTTGGTAAGCCTAACCATTTCTTAACTAAGTTGGTTACCTGCATAGCACATATCCATATTTGTGTTCACCAAGTATATGAGTGAACCCACAAGATTCCTATAAACAATAGCTTGCACAACTTACCCTGAAGTAGCATCCTCCTTCCTCTGATTACCTGCCAGAGGAGTCTCCAAGGGTTTGCTGTTCTCCATGAGGAATCTCCTGAGTATCTCATTGGCATACTTTCCCTCAGACACAAACAAATCTGCATGTCCCTACCATACCTCCATGCTAAGAAAGTAATGCATGAGCCCCATGTCCTTCATCTCAAAATCTCTTTCAAGGTCCTCCTTGCAAGACTTAATCAACTAACCATCACCTGTCAGTATGAGATCATCAACATAAAGTACAATGATCAACAACTTACCTTCCACCACTATGTGGTACAGATTCACATGTGCTTCAATATTTGTGAAGCCCAACCGGGTGAAGTAGCTGTTTATCCTGGTGTACCAAGCATAGGGTGCTTGCAACCCATACAACACTCTCTTGAGTTGGCACACATGTGACTCATGGTCAAAGGTATCAAAACCTTCAAGCTGCTCTATGTACACCTCTTCCTCAATCATGCCATTAAGGAAGGTTGTCTTCACATCCATATGATGTATCTTCCAACCCATCTGTGTTGATATTGCCAATATAGATCTGATCAACGAGTACCTTGCAACATGAGAAAATGTCTCATCATAGTCAATTCCCTCTACCTATGAAAAGCCATGGGTCATAAATCTAGCCTTATGCTTCTCCACACTACCATATGTAGCTTGATTTACCTTATAAAGCCAACAAGAGCTCACCACTGAATTTTCCTCCGGTCTCAGGACCACATCCAAAACACTGTTATGAATTATGGATTCATACTTCTCCACCATGGCATCAACCCAAACCGGATGTTGTACTACTTCCTTAAGGGAATATGGCTTTGTCACAACACATATGTTATCGGCAAATCTAGTGTCTATGCAGAGCTGCTAGTCCCACTAAGATGGGTAGCTATCTTAGAAACAAACAGATTAAAGTTACTTTCGCTTTCCTTTATGAGAAATAGATAGGAGAGGAGCAAAGAATACCAACCTCGATCTTTCGCTTGGTTCTCTGCTTGTTCCTTCTCCTCTTTGACAGATCTTTGCTGCTCTTCCCTTAACCACTCCACTTCAAAGAGTGCCTGTATAGTCAAAGCAGCATAATACCTTCAAAGTACAGAGATCTACAATCGTAAACAATATAGGACCAGATATATATCGACCACACACATGCATATATTAGCAAACAAACAAGAATGTGGAGGAAAACTTGAATAACTTTATTGATAGAGAGATTAGAAGAGAGGATTACAACCCATTGATCTGACCCAGCATCATCCTCCTAGCATGAAAGCCCTTCTTCACCTCATGAAAATCTTAGATCACCCAACACTATGATATTCCACCAAGAAACCAACAACACTTCCTTACAAGATACAAGATTCCAGCCTCTGGATCTCTGGGATGAAGGATCCATATATAGATGATTGTAAGAGGGTGAGTCAACTTCTGAGATTTTGATTAGTGTCCTCTCTTTGATAGTTCTTAACTCCACTTGGAGATTGATGATCTCTTACTCATCCCTAGGCGAATTCAGAAAGGCAAGTGTCACAGGAGAAGTTTCTGGAAGATTCCATGATCATCCACCTTGCAAACTATCTCTGCCATTTGTCTACTCTCGCCCATCACACCCTACAGAAGGGCTTTCCAGTATGCATCGCACTTTTTACATTGAGCAGGTGAGATGCATTGCACCCTCTGCACTGAGCAGTTTGTATGGTCTAGTTTTGACCAGTTCTGAGTAGTTTTCTGTGGAGAACTTCTGGGAGATGATGTAATCAGCTGACCTTGTTCCTTTAGGGCATGAAACAACACTTTTAGTGACTCAGAAGCCCTTGGTTTATGGACATATGTGATTGGGGTTGCAGTGCCCAAATATGTCTATAACACATTTTCCCATAAGAGCCATGTATCTAGTGTACCTCTTAGGTGACCTCCTCTGTTTGCACTGAGAAATGGGTGCTCCTACATTCTCCTGTGCATCATCCAACAATTTGTCAGCCTCTTTGGTGCACTTTCTTCCCTCTCTGGAAGACTCTGCCTAAGTGGATGTCTCCACTCCCAGATACTCTGCATGTGGCTGCTCCACATCAATCTGAGGCTCCTCCACCTTAGGAGATAAAATCTCCTCATTTGCATGTAGCTAAGGCTCCATCTCAAAGAAAACTTGCATGGCCTTCTCCTCATTGAATTTGACATCCATGCAAACCATTGTCATCTTGTTGGTTGACAGGTACACCCGATATTTGTGAGGTGTATTAGTGTACTGCACAAATATCCCCAACTCTGATGTCGGCTCAAGATTTTGTTCTTCCTCTCGACCACCCCATTTTGCTGAGGGTCATAGGGTGTCATCAATTCCCATTTAATCCCTTCCACTACACATAAGTTCTTAAACTCATTTGTGACATACACACCATTGTTACCAATCCTTATAGCTTTAACCTTCTTACCCGACTCTTTCTCCACCAATGCTTTAAACTTATTGTACTTTGTGAAAGTTCAATCCTTTTTCTGCATGAAAAATATCCAACATTTATGAGAATAGTCATCAACAAATATAACATAATACATGTGTTTGGTCGTGCATGTTGTTGATAATGGTCCACACACATATGAATGGACTTGCTCTAGAATAGCCTCTGCTTGATTGTCTCTGTCGTGGAAGGAAAACTTGGTGTATTTTCCCAAAGTGCACCCCTTGCATGTATCAACTTGCTCAAGCATAACTTTGGGAAGACCGTTAGAGATCTAGTGCACTATCTTCAAATCCCCATGATGCAAGTGGCCCAATCGCCTGTGCCACAACTCGCCAACGTCTCATCTCTACACCCTTTTTTCTTTTGTTTTCAAAGAAACACACTCCTCTACCTCCAGATTATAGAGATTCTTCCCCCGAATACCTATGTTCTTTACTTGACCCATGGCTATGTATCAAAGGAATGCCTTTCCTTTCTCAAAGATTACATCATAGCCTCTATCCTCAAGCATGGAAATGGATACCAATTTCTTCTTCAGCCAAAGGAATTACATAACATTTTTCAAGGTGAATGGAGCCCCATACTCCCTCTGAAAAGTAATTATGCCCAATTTAGTAGCACTATACTTCCCATCGTCACCCATCTCGATATGCATCTAAAGATCTTTCTCCTCCAGGTCACTGAATAACTTTTTGTCGCCAGTCATGTGGAATCAGAAGCTCCATTGTCTAAGTACCATACACTTCCCATCATCGATGACACCATGTATGCAATGAGGGAAAAGTCCAATTCGAATTGAGAGGCCAAAGCCTAGCCTACCACTCCTAGTGAGGACTTCTTCTTGGACTTCTTGAGTGGACAATTTGTAGAAAAATGGCCCAACTCATGACAATGAAAGAACTTAACTTCCGTCATGTCTTTCTTCTTACCTCCATGATAAGAATCAAATTTGGAATGGAAATATTTCCCTTTCCCCTTATTTTCCTTAATCGTTAAGGTACAATTCTCTTCATCATCAGTTTTTTATGAAGAGCCATCGTTGATGTTACTCCTGATCTCCTCCTGCATCAAATATGCCTATAGTCGTTCCCAATTTGGCAGATTCTCTCGAACATTGACAAAGTCTTGATAACTATGCCAACTCTTTGGGAGTCCTAGAAAAGTAAGACTCAACATATCATCCTCGGAAACTGTGATTGCAACACTTCCAAGTTCATCATGACATTGAGTGAACTTGGTCAAGTATTTTGGAATAGTCTCGCCTTTCTTCATTTTGTTTTTTCAAAGTTTGTCCTTTAGTGCCAATTTCCTTTGGTCATTGTTATTCTGATACAAGTCCATCAATTTTTTCCACATAGCATATGGATTTTCCTTGCCATGGAGACTTGAGACAATGTGATCTCGAACTCCCTCAAGGATTATCTGCCTTGTCTTCACCACACGCTTCTTCCATTCAGCCAAATGTTGTGCATCTAATGCGGCTGGCGTAGGAATTTCTTGATCAACGAATTCAATCAAGCCATTATCCTCTAGCATGGTCTCCATTTTGTCCCCACAAGATATAAAATTCTAGCTTCCTTTGAAGTCATACTCGAGTGGTAAATCGTAGAATGCCATCTGCTGATCCTGAAGTATGTACTGCAAATTCGAATTTTACCTGTAACCCAAAACTCAAAACTTCAAAATCTCCTCTAGTATACTATTCTCAGCTCTGATATCATGTAGAAAATATTGTAGATTCACAAGCTCATGCAATGTACTAAAGAAAAAGACAAGAATCTACTTCTACTTTCAACCAACGGAAGCCAATAGATCGATGAAAACAATATGAACAAAAAGAAGATAAGTCAATGGCACATAACACAAGATGTATCTCAGAAAGCCACTACTCAAAACCCTGCTATCTATATTGCATATGTCAGAAATATGAGTGAAGATACAAAGATTGTTCTCACTAGAACAATTCCACACAAGTATGCTCAACTCTCTCAGCTCACAACCTAGCTCTTGGCCAACACTTAGCCAATTCTGCAACTCTCCAAGCTCCTAATCTCTTGCATAATTCCTAGGATGCATAGCCTATATTTAAAGGGAATTCATGCTTCCAAAACTGCGCAATCCAAACATAGTATCAATCTCTGACGCATGCATGATATTTACACTCAAGTAAATAATACCACTTATAGTACATTGTCCCTACACTCTAGTCCCAAGTTGGTCATTCTCTGAACTGACATGCATGTGTTTCTCATGAGGGAATCTTCAGTTAACTGGAGTAGCACTAGTGGATGCATTAGTACACCAACTCACTTTTTGTCCTCTATAGTTCCAAAAATAATTTAGAATTAATTTAACTGAACTTAACTCAGTAAACTAAGTGATCTAATTTCCAACTCAATTTAAACTCATACTGGACCCCCAAAACTTAGGGAGAACATATACATGTCTTCAAAAAGAATTCCAACTCGAAATTCCTAAGTTAATTGAGTTAATTAAACTTAATTAACTATTTACAAGTTATTATGAGAATAGAATTCAATTTTAATTCTCAATTTAATTCAATCACAAATTAAATTGGAATTTCTTGTTGCCGTTTCTCAACAACACAGAGTTATTCAGTAACCTGGAGGAGAAATATCTTCATATGCATATCGAGATGGGTGAAAATGGGAAGTATAGTGTTACTGGATTGGGCACAATTACTTTTTAGAGGGAGCATGGGACTCCACTCAACTTGAAGAGTGTTATGTATGTGCCTGGGCTGAAGAAGAACTTCAAATCAATTTCCATGCTTGAGGATAGAGGCTATGACGTGATCTTCTTGAATGGAAAGGCATTCCTTCGACACATAGCCATGGTTCAACTAAAGAAGATAGGGATTCGGGTGAAAAATATCTATAAGATGGAGGTAGAGGATCTACTTTGAGCACAAAAATAAAAAGGGTACAGAGTCAAGACATTGACAAGTTGTGGCATAGGCGATTAAGCCACTTGCATCATGGAGCTTTGAAGATATTGTGGCAGATCTCTATTGTTATTCCCAAAGGTACACTTGAGCAAGTTGATACATGCAAGGGGTGTACTTTGGTAAAATACACCAAGTCTTCCTGTCACGACAGAGATAGTTGAGAAGAGTCTTTTTAAGAGCGAGTCCATTTAGATGTGTGTCAACCATTCTCAACAACATTCATGGCCAAACATAGGTATTATGTTATATTTGTTGATGACTATTATTGTAAATGTTGGATAATTTTCATTTAGAAAAAGGATCAAACTTTCACAAAGTTTTGTGAGTTTAAAGCATTGGTGGAGAAAGAGTCAGGAAATAACGTCAAAGCTCTACAAAGTGATAACTGTGGTGAGTATGTCTCAAAATAGTTTAAAAATTTATGTGTAGCCGAAGGGATTAAATGGGAGTTGATAGCACCCCATAATCCTCAACAAAATGGGGTGGTCGAGAGGAAGAACATAAGCATAGTAGGGGCAGTGAGGGTGGTGTTGCATGATCAGGGCCTACCACTACACTTGTGGGTTGAGGCATGTAACACAACAGTTTATGTTCAGAACCATAACTCACATCAGATACTTGAGATGAAGACACCAGAGGAAGCATATTTCAGTAAGAGGCCAGATGTTGGTCACTTTAGGATTTTTGGGTCATCAGTATATTTCCATGTGACCAAAGATGCATAGAATAAGCTTGAGACAACATCAAAGTTGGGGATATTTGTGGGGTACACTGATACACCTCACATCTATCAGATGTACTTTCCAACCAACAGGATGACAATGGTTCGCTGGGATGTTAGATTCGATCAAGAGAAGGCCATGTCAGTTTCCCTTGAGAGGGAGCTTGAGCTACATGCGACTAAGGAGATTTTAGTTCCTAATATTGAGGAGCCTCAGATTGATGTGGAGTAGGCACATGCAGAGGATTCGAGAGTGGAGACATCCACTCAAGCAAAGTCTTCCAGAGAGGAAAGAAAGTGCACCAAAGAGGCTAACAAATTGTTGGATGATGAATGGGAAAATGTGGGAGCAACCACTTCTCAGTGCAGGCAGAGGAGGTCACTTGAGAGGTACACTAGATACATGGCTCTTATGGGTGAGTGTGATGTGACAGAGCCATCTTCCTTTAAGGAAGCAATGCAAAAACCGGTTTGGGTTGATGCCATGGTGGAGGAGTATGACTCCATAGTTCGTAACAGTGTTTGGGATGTGATCCCCAGATCAGAAGACAATTTAGTGGTGAGCTCCTGTTGGATTTACAAGGTAAAGCAAGCTACAGATGGTAGTGTGGAGAAGCATAAGGCTAGATTTGTGGCCCGTGGATTTTCACAGGTAGAAGGGATTGACTATGATGAGATCTTTGCTCCTATTGCAAGGTACTTGTCAATCAGATCTATATTGGCACTATCAGCATAGATGGGTTAGAAGATACATCAGATGGATGTGAAGACAAACTTCCTTAACATCATGATTGGGGAAGAGGTGTACATAGAGAAGCCTTAAGGTTTTGAGACCATTGACCATGAGTCGCATGTGTGCCAACTCAAGAGAGAATTATATCGGCTGAAGCAAGCACCCCTTTGTTGGTACACCAAGATAAATAGCTACTTCACCAGGTTGGGATTCACAAATAGTGAAGTAGATGCGAGCATGTACCACATAGTGGTGGAAGGTAAAATATTGATCATTTTAATTTATGTTGATGATCTCATACTGACAAGTGATGATCTGCTGATCAAGTCTTGTAAGGAGGACCTTGCAAGAGAGTTTGAGATGAAGGACATGGGGCTCATGCATTACTTTGTTGGCATGGAGGAATGGTAGGGAGATGGGCATTTATTTGTGTCTCAGGGCATGTATGCCAAAGAGATGCTCAAGAGATTATGCATGAAGAGTAGCAAACCCATGAAGACTCCTCTAGCAAGTAACTGGAGTAAGGAGGATGCTACTTCAGGAGAAGAAGTGGAAGATACTATTTACAGGAATCTTGTGGGTGCACTCATGTACCTTGTGAACACACGACCAGATATGTGCTATGCAGTTAATGAGCTTAGTCAAGCAATGGTTAGGCCTACCAAGCTATACTGGAAGGTGACAAAGCATGTGTTGAGATACCTCAGGGGCACTTCTCAGTATGGATTATGGTACAGATAGAGAGAGGGAGTGAAACTTCAAGGCTTCAATGATGCATATTGGGCATGGAATCCATCTGAATAGAAGAGCACATCAGGAGGGATATTCCGTATTGGGTCAATGACAATTTCGTGGTACAACAGGAAACAAAGATCTGTTGCACTCAGTTCGATAGAGGTAGAGTACATGGTTGTGAGTTAGGAAGCATGTGAGGCCATTTGGATGAGGAAGATTGTGGTTGGTTTATTTGGTCAACAAATGGATCCAACTGTGATTTATTGCGATAATTAGAGTTGTATCAAACTCTCTGAAAATCCAATTTTTCATGACAGTTCCAAGAATATTAATATCTGATATCATCATCTCAAAGATTATGTAATGAGACAGATCATGTTGTTAGAGTACATTCCCATGGAGGAGCAAGATGCTGACATTTTGACAAAGGCATTGTTAAGATGTAAATTAAAATTTCACAGAGACATGATTGGAGTAGAAGATAATCCCTTTCTTGTTGAGAGGGAGTGTTGAGAAATGACAACAAGAAATTCTAGTTTAAGTTGTCCTTGAATTAAACTGTGAATTAAAATCAAATTGTACTCTCATAGCAACTTGTAAATAGTTAATTAAATTTAATTAACTTAACTAGCCAAGGATATTCAGTATTGGGTCAATGACAATTTCGTGGTACAACAGGAAACAAAGATCAGTTGCACTTAGTTCGACAGAGGTAGAGTACATGGCTGTGAGTCAGGAACCATGTGAGGCCATCTAGATGAGGAAGATCATGGTTGGTTTGTTTGGTCAACAGATGGATCCAATTTTGATTTATTGTGATAATCAGAGTTGTATCAAACTCTCTGAAAATCTAATTTTTCATGATAGTTCCAACCATATTGATATCCAATATCATCATCTCAAAGATTGTGTAATGAGGTAGATCATGTTGTTAGAGTACATTCCCATGGAGGAGCAAGATGCTAAATTTTTGACAAAGGCATTGTCAACATGTAAATTCAAGTTTCATAGAGACAGGATCGGGGTAGAAGATAATCCCTTTCTTATTGAGAGGGAGTGTTAAGAAATGACAACAAGAAATTCTAGTTTAAGTTGTGCTTGAATTAAACTGTGAATTAAAATCGAATTCTATCGTTAATCAAGGTTGTCATTGATGTTAATATGGCAGTGTTTGTGATGGAAAATTCATGTGATCATAATGTTGCCCATGAAGGACCCAAGGGCCGAATAGAACATATGGAATGAATATATATATATAGACGTAACAGGAGCAAGAAGTCAAGGAGGAAAGCCATCAAGGAAGCCATTGGAAGACATGAACAAGAGCCATCAAAGAGTAGCCATCGGAAATCACAGAGAAGCCACAGGAAAGCCAAGTCAAGAGTAAGAGCCATATCAGAGATATCACATGAAATATCAGAGGAGTTAACATATCAGAGGATTATTGTACAGTATCAAAGGAGTTAAAATATCAGATGTTGAGATTGCAACAAGATGATGGAGCTTAGTGAAAAGAGTCGCCTTCACTGAGTGGGCCCGCAGGCAAATTATGGCGCAAAGTCTATTTTTAGACTATGTCTATTTTTAGACTATGTCTATTTTTAGACTATGTCTATTTTTAG
>APFE030641654.1:1504-17446 GCA_000404065.3 Pinus taeda | reverse complement strand
GGAAGGAAGAGAAGGTTGTAGTCTTCTGCAGGTAGCAGCCTGCGTACTAGTATCTCAACTAGTACAAGAACTAAGGGGGTTGTAGCTCCCTTCCAGGAGAAGCTGGAAAACGAGAGAGGGTTGTAGCTCTCTGCAAGTAGCAGCCTTCGTACTGGTAAAGGACTGCACGAGTACAAAATCATGTAAAAGGAAGTTTCTAATTGAAAAGATAGAGACATATTGCAGCAGGTGGTTTTCACCCACATTGGGTTTCCACCTTATATCTTGTGTTCTTATGTGTGATTGTCTTTTGCTCTATTTTTCTGTTCCTAATTACTGTTTATATGAACCTGATGCACAGATTAATGTTCAACATCTATAGAATATTTTAAATTATAAGTCTGTATGGTATACGTGGGTTTCCTTATCTGTAGTTACATATATATGTGGTTTTCTCTAACTGAAGTAGCATATATGTTCTAGGTTTGAAAAAGAAAATAATTGACTAGATAATACTGATTCCCCCACCCCCCCCCCTCTCAGTATTATTTCCAACAGTTTATGCCGAGAAAAATCTGAAACCATCGATCATCGTTTTTTACACTATCCTATCACAATGGATCTCTGGGTTCTGCTCCTCTTGTCTCTTCCCTGACACACCCACTGGCAAGGTAATTCTATTCTCGAGGCCTGGAACACTTGGTGGTTGATGGTCAAGCCACTTAAGGCTCGAAATATACCTATCCTTGTCTGTTGGGCCATTTGGCTTGCTAGGAAAAAACTTATTTTTAGTAACATAACACCTCTCTGGAATCTTATTTCAGCTCAAGTTTTGTCCATCTATTCCCTTATTCCTGATGATGATCCCCCTACCTCCTAGTGTACTGTTATCCCTGAAACTATTGATAAAAACATTCCCTAGACTTATTTTGATGGTCCTGCTCAAGAGGAGGGATGCGGGGAGGGAGCCATACTATATCTATCTGACACTCATTTCTTTAAAATTCAAATGGGGATGGGTGATGGGACAAACAATTTTTCTGGACTAATCACCCTTAGGCATCTCCTACAATTTGTATTAGAAAAATAGTGTAGACATCTACAATATTTGGGGACTCCAATATCATTATTAATTGGTTCAACAATATATCTATGTTTCATGCATTTACTCTCAGGCATATATTGGATGATGCAGTTCATTTAAGGGCTCAATTTGATACCATTTCTTGCCCTCATATCATCAGGGAACATAATCAAGTTTCCAACCATCTTTCCAAGGAGGTTGTGGTCTGACCTAGTGGTACATGGATGATCCTGTAGAAGTTGGATGAGGACCATTACCAGTACTACCACAAGCCATATATTGACATCAGAGTATAGGGGCCTCTAGATCCTGTTTTTTGTATATTTTTTATCTCCATCCCTTATATACTCAGACTAAACACTATGTTGTAAATATATATTTAGACATGTCAATATGCTATTACTATCAACACTCCTAATGGGGGCTTTTTTACTCAGTATTTTTGAAGGGCGAGTCACCCCAACTTATAGCATATGCTTCTATAAGCATCTAAAACATGTAATTTTCTTATCTTAATGAAAATTATGATTTTTCCTTAAGTGAAAAAAATGAGGCCTAGGATGGCTCATTAGATAGATATAATTATGGAGAATATTTTTGAAGTGCTTTCATAACTAGATTTAATCATTTAATGGGTCTAAAATTCAGCAAAAGATCAGGCTACGAAATTTTAAACAAGACTAATTTTCTGAGTTTAGTTTTTTGCATTCTCATTTTCTCACAGCTTCGACTAAGTGCAGATCCATTCGTCTATGTTCACCTTGACCAATTAGATCTTCACAGGAATCAATAAAAAGATTAAATTTCTTTTTATTTAATTATGTAATTAAGTTTTGATTGGATATGTTTTAATTCCATATTTGGTATTTTGATTTTATTTTGACATTTTAATTTAATTTTGATTGATTTTTTGTAGTGAAACAGTCTGAATATATGAGGAGATCAAGATTTCAATCAATAAGAATGCTCCAACAATACAATAATATGGTTTTGTGCCAATGAAAATTGATTGAGTAGAACTACTCTTCAACAACTTTCTTATTCAAAATTATTTTAAATAGTAGATTGTAGAATGTATTAGGTGTTTCTCTTCTCTACAATTCTAGAATTCTAAAAATCACTATTGTAGTGAGGATTTAGAGTTGTAGGTGAGAGGAGAGAAAATCTCATATCTGGGGGATTATAGAGGATTTATCTTTTTCATTCCGAATTATGTATGAAGGGCAGAGCTTGCACTATTGCAACTCTTGTTTTAATAGTAGAAGTTCAAATCATTGTAAAGGATTGTTGCAGACCAGAGCGAGAGAAACATATTCAATAAATTGGTATTTATAATACTATTGTTTTAAATATTGGTTTCATTTTATGATGCCATAAATGTGTCATTTTATTCATATTTGTGCACTATTCTCAATGCGAGTAATTTTTCCCAATTATATGTTATTATTTATCTCTTCTCTTGTGGATTAAATTCTGATTTCTAAGTATCTATTTGCTTAGAAATATATGTTTTAATTCTGATTTAACAAATCGTAATACTTTTGAACTATTCCCTTCTATTATTGTTTAATCATTTGAATTACTGATTTAACAATCAATATCATTTTGTGAACTACATTCTAGATGTTCTTGATTGATTATATTAGTTAAGAGGTCTCTAAATAGAATATGTTTAGGTATTCATAACGTCAATTAATTGAACTACTTCATTAGCTTGATATTCATTATAAGCTAGAAATATTTAAATCACAATCAATTAAACACTTTGCTCGCAATTGGGTTAGACCTATAGCTGCATAATTGAGATATTATTAGGATTTTTCTTTTTGCTTGCATTTTAGAATAATTTTTCATTTATATTTAATTATATATTTATAGAATTCCTCGTCCCAAAGAGGCAAACTTTAGTTGTGGCTTGGCTAAGCCCTAGATTAGCTTAAGGGTCACTTTCTTTCATGATCAGCAAGAGGGTGATATGATGTCTCTTCTCTATTCGTAGATGAAAGTCATATTTTAAGTCATTGGAGATAGACAAAAGGTAATTGGACCTATTTTAACCAGTCGGAACCACCATTTCAATGGACAAAGAGTTGTTCTAAGGTCCAAACTGCGTGGTCTCCCTTATAATATTGTAGCAGAGAATTTCGAGCCTTCAACATTTTTGGTGCTAGATGAAGGGCCTAAAGACTTGTTGTCTATTATAGTTTTTGTATTTTAAAGTTTTGTTTTAATCACAATGGCTCACCTCAAACTTCCCATTTGGAGTTGTATCTCTAGACATGCATCTTCCAATAATCCACCAGAAATAGTATGACACTTGTCAAAGGTAAAGTTTAATGGTAGGAAGAATTTTTCTGCATTTAATCATGCTTTACAATTTATTCAAAAAATTTCAAATTCTATTTTTGAAGGAATTGATGAATATATTTTGTGGAGGATTTTTACCCTTACATTCTTGGGAAAAACTAGAAACTTGTGTCAAACTCTTCCAGTTTCCTCTATTCACAATTGGGATCAATTTATTACAATGTTCCTATGTAATTTGACATCTATGACTACGAACATGTATGTGATCAAATTGAAGATATACCAAGGTTTGAAAATGAGTCTTACATTAATTTTACCATTAGATTTCATTTAAATTGTTTGATATTTAAAATTTAAGATAAACCTTCGGAAGATAAATTATTAGATTGGTTTCAATATATTTACTCTCTTCGTCCCATTCACAATCCATGTGGAATTACTAAAAGATTTGATCAATATTCTTTAAAATTTGTTAACATAATTTAAAATTCTAATACAAAAGTACACACTAGTTATGATGAAGTTCCATCTACCATGTATGGTCAATTCCTTCATTTAGTGCACACTTCCTATAACATTACTGATGACTATCATGTGCCTTCATATGTCAATGTATCTTAATCACAAAGCTTGGAAAACTTTACTATTCAAATACAAGAAGATACTAGTAACAATCTTAGAAATAACATTGCTTTTAAATCTGAAAATCACTGTGTTTTAAATTCAGAAAATCAGATTATAAATCACCAAGTACAAGCAGAAATTGTAACTTCCAATATTATGAAACCAGTTGTACAAATTTATGAATTTTTCCATGATGACCAAATTTCAGATTTAGGGCAGTCAAATAATGTTCTTCAAGAAAGCACAGTTAATCAATTAGATGATCAAAAATGTGAGGTCTTTAATGAAGGAAATACAAACATAGAATATTTTGCATTTAGTTCTTCAGATTCACATTTTTCCCTTTATCCCAATATATTTTTTGATAAGGATTTACCTTCTCATTGCATGAATATTGTTATAGAAAGTAGTGAGACTAATTCAAATGAACTCCCTATTAGTTTTTATCATGATAAAGAATTATTTATTGATAATTCTTCCAAAATTGATGAAGTTGAGCTTGATTTTCCTTCTTGCTTTGATTTGTCATATGAGAATGAAGAAAATTTCAATGAAATTCATAAAGTTATTTATGATAATAATTCTAACATTAAGAAATTTGAAACATTTTCTGCTCAATTCAATTCCCATGATCAGAGTTCAATCATATGTGGGAATCAAGAACACTCTAACTCATAAATTGTTCCAACTCATTCTCATTCTCAAGTAAAAAATGATCTTCATGATTTCGACATTTAAGAGTCTTTTCAAATTTATAACTCATATGATCATCAATCTCCTACACTTTTTCTTGGTCCAAAATCATTTACTCTTCCACAAGTCAATGCCAATGATCCTTCTTATTTTCTAACTAATGCTTGTGAGGGGGAAATTATTTTAAATCAATTCCAATTTTTTTGTAACAATAGGTATACCAATAATGTAAATTATGATTTAATTTTATTGTTAATCCTTCAGATGTTTTGTTTATTTTCATATTTTTTTTCCTGTTTTTTCTTTTCAACTTTTAAATATTTTATGCTGGCATATTGAGCAGTTCAAAATTGAACACTCAATAGATGCATTTCCTACATGGGAAAATGAACTTTCAAATCACAATCTTAAGCATCAAGATTTATTTCTCTTCCAATTTCAATTGATATTAATCTATTATCACTTTCTTCTTTCTTCTCAAAAGCAGTTCCAATAGGAAAGTTTATTTTCACAATATGACCAATAATCAAATTCAATTGATAATATTTCATTGACTCTATCAGATTTCGATCCATATTTCATAGACCCCTTTGAGATACATTTGGAAAGCTATCCTACACAGAAGATTGTTGATAATTTAACATATGCACATAACATTGTAGGCTATTGTATCCAAAAGTTTATTTCCACAATATGGCCTATTATCCCCTCTTTTAAATCTCTCCCAATCATTAATGGAAATCTCTCCAGATTTCAATGATCCTATTGAAATTAGGCTTGAAGGGACATTTCAAGAGAACATAATTATAAATAGGTTACTTCCTGTAATTAGATTAGCAATTAGTGTACATACTAGATTCAAAAAAAAATTATTGTTACTAATGTTTGATCTATACATACCTACAGGAATTAGAATGAGGTAATGGTTACATTGTAAGTATGACTATACCTAGTCATGTTTCCTTCCATTCAGCTAACAATTAGGGATAGATTAATTTAGATCTAGATTCATTTTCTATTTGCATTTTTTTCATTATGTGGATTTTTAATAAGCAAGTAATAAATCTGATTTTTCTTGGAAATCCCTTTTTATTTGTTGGCAAAGTTACTTAGAACATATCATAATCTTATGAACCATTTGATTGTCTTGTTTTTGCAAAACTCTCTCACATTAACAAAAATGTTTTAAATCATGTATGAATAAATTCCAAATAATTTCTATGGCTTGACAATCTTTGATTCACAAGTACTTCTGAAAATCTCATAAGCACCACTCTTGTCCCCTGATGTAAATTTGAAGTGGATGCAATCTGAAAGTTCATTACTTAGCATTTTAAATTGAATAAAATTATGGTCTTGAACATATGAAAAATTTTGGAAATGCATGGGAGAACTTGAAGATTCATAAGGTAAACTTACAGTCAATATTCTTCTAGGTATGCATTTTACAAGGTCATCTTCATCTATTATTGGGTGTGACTTTTATACCTATTTCCTACACCTTCTTTCCCCAGTTTTCATCCTCTTTCCCTCTAGGCCCATGAAACTTCACATGTTAATCACCCTTTTTCTCATTTATACATCCTATTTCATTGTCATGTTATTTTTCCATGTTTTGTTGAATATATGATACAACATTCCTTTTTGTGGCTAACTGGGTTGAGCTTTGGAGAAGTATTTTAGACCCTTTTCTCTTTTTTAGGTATTTCCAGTGGGGATGAGGTTATGGAGTGAATAGGCCACGTCGATCGGTTTCAGAGCAGGGTAGATCAGATTTATGTTACACCTTGTATGTTGTTATAGGTTGTTGTTACACATTGTATGCTATTACAAGTTGTTGTTACACCACATGCTGATAAGGATAACTGTTGTTACACCAAGGATGTTATCACCCAGTGATTTTTTTTAGATCCTGAACTGTCATTTGACCACAGGATGTTGTTTCACCGTAGCTGGCAAAGCCGTGGGTACTATTCCACACAACGGTTGTCAGGGGTTATGAATTGTTTATCTAGAAGCAACACATCCAAGCGGTTTTGATCTTAACCAATGTATATGAGAAGCGTTTGTATTTAGAAATAGGTTATAATTACTACTATTTTATGATCAGCATGAGAATTGTGAAATTTTCATGATTGGTCTATTCTTGATTTTGGGTATTTGATAATTATAAAAGAAACTCGATTTCTCATGTACAGGGACGACGTAGAGAAAATCATTGTTACTCTCATCTTGTAAATTTTAATTGTTTTTAATATTGAAGGCACTACGGTGATGTTGTTATTGTTCCTCATCTGATTCCTTAACTAATCTCGTGTTTATTCCTACACCTTTGCTAGGGAGGAAAGGCCCTCCTCTTTAGCAAGGACCATAGTGGCATAAGCAGTTGTTTATTATTGTTTCTTTCATTATTGTATGCTTTTCTATTATTGTTGTATAAATTTTAAAATACATCCACTTCAATTCCAGAATATATTATGTTGTTACACTAGTTTGATTAAACAGAATCGTAGTGACCAGCTGGTGTAGTCATTAGTTTACTGAGTGGTACATCCTTTCTCTGCTAATTATGAAGTGTGATTTCATTTCTATGGAGTGTTCTAATTTCTGCATGAATGATTTAATTTCTACAATCGATTCAGTGACATTCTTTACTGTCTCTTTTTATTATTCATTCTTGGTTGTAGTGTATCAGCACAAATAGTGAAAACTCCATTGAAACAAAAAGACCTACCTTGGGTTAACAATTAATGGTTGCAGCCTTGGTCAATTAGGATTGATTAAAATAGCACTACATTTTGACGTCATTACCGGGGATGGAAGTTGATGATACAATCAACCAAGTTGTTTGTGTGATGATAGAGTGTTCCTAGTCCACAATTGATGGGCAATAAGATGGGAAGTAATAACCTGTGCATCACTCTAACATACTTGGGCAGGCTCACCATTGTGATCACTAGGGCACTTAGTGTGTGGCAAATGTTTTTAGTGTGTCTTCATCTCTTCAGTTTTTGGGTGGTAAGGCAAGAGGTAAGAACCTGCGCATCACTCTAACAAACATGGGTGGTCTCACCACTGTCGAAGACTAAGACACTTAGGGTGTGAATTAATATGCATAGGGTCCATGTGTGCAACTGTAGGAATTATAGAATTACCAAAATTATCCCCCACTCTAATTAGTCACGGGAAAAATGGGTGGTAAAAAGGAAAGGAAGAGTGCAGATTTTCTAAGGAAAAAATTTATCCAAGAACTGACCTCCAAGGCAGAAAAAAAACAATCAGGTTCTCAAAGGGACACAAGGAAAACAGGCCACAAAAAGTTGTTACTCCCATAACAAGGAAAGAAACCTATGATTCCTATATCTTGGGGCCATACCATTCTAAAGCTAGCGAACATACTCCCAAGATTAAGCATCCAATTCAGGAAAAACAAGGGGAAGCTAGTAGCCAGAACTTTAGAACCAAGGGACAAGCGAATACTTAAGGGGGACATCAAAAACCTAAGACAGGAGAGCATCTATTGGTTTATCAATATCTGGATTTAGGTAGTGCGGTGAAATAGCCAGCCTTGAATTCTCTTGAGCCATTGTTGGGCGCAAATAAGGTGTCTTTTAGAACTCTTAAATGCCTCACATTAATTATCAACCTAGGTAAGTCTTTTTGTTTCAAGAGTGTACACAATATGTGAAAGTATGTAAATCGTTGAATATATAGAGAGTACAACTTTAAAATAACTTATTAATTCCAATACAAGAGTAAACATATCAAACCATAAACTACCAATTTGTAACTTCAAGGAAATTAACTTATTCAAACATCAAAACTCAATCTTAAGCAAGATCACAATCCAATCTTAACCGAAAGTTCTAACTGCAATTACATCAACCGAGTGCACCGTAGTGATAACAAAGCTCTTTCAGCTAAATCTAGGCTTCTACATAAAAGGAATACATCTGATATAATCAATAAAAATCAATAAAACTCTAGCATTCAATTAATAAGAAATGATTCTTAATCAACTCAATCCACAATATTAAATAAATGAAATAATCAACAAAAATAAGAACCAATGCAATGAACACACAAAATCAACACTAGTGAAAGTAAATCAATCATAAAACTATAAAACAAAGTAATTAAATTGCAAAAAAGGTAAACTATAAAACAAGGAACAGTAGTGAAATCCACCAATGACCGGACCCAGGCCACTAGTTAGTACTGCTTGATTATTTCATAATCTCGTAAATGAACAACAACATGAATTATATATTATTCATCAAATCCAAATGTCATTACAGCACAATGTCTTTTAGAATAACGCTTTTTATATTAAAATTACAATTGAAGTAAAAAGGCAAAAAGTTCTCTCCCTATTCTATTCATCTTCCCCTTCTTATAGTCAAAGATGAAAAGAGATAAATGTGATTCCTTATGATAAGGAGATCCTAAGGAATTCACAACTAAATGCTATTATCAAACAATCTTTCTATCTTGCACTGATCCTCCTGATTCACTTTTCGATTTGACCGCACAAGATGCGGGTTGTTTCCTCTATTTAGCCTTTGTTGTTCAATAGTTTGAACAACAGTTGTTCCCTTTGCCAATTTCTGCATAATAAACAAAGAAATTCAGTTTTGACAATCAAATCACATCAAAAGTAGTTTCATTCATTTTCTATCAAAATCTGATCAAAATCTTATTATGTCATGGCATAAATGCATAAAAAGGAGGAAAAAGATAGTGTAATAAAGGGTAAATTTATACCTGTTGCACAGCCCAACATTCACCCCTACTTACCTTGTTCATGTCCTCATGAACATAAATAGTTATTATGTAATGTAGTTAAAGAGTAAGCAGGAAAGAATTTTTCTTTATCTGACCTAAAACAGTGCTTTTGTATTAAATCTGAAAAAGTTGTCCCTTCATGAACTTCAGGCAACTCATAACAAGAACAGTATCCTTCAGGTGGGTAACAAATAATAGGACTCCTAAATGGACATCCTAACCAATATGGTCCTTCCATCAAGATAGTATCGTTGTAAGTGACAAAACAGCCTGTGGCAGCTTTAAAATTCCCGTAATTAAATGGTTCTCTATCCTTGACACTATTGGTTGAGACTGTCCATCTCTACTTAGATGCAATCAAGGATATTTCTAAATGGATAAGAAATACTCCTTTCCTATTTGCACGATTTCTTTATGTATAGGCCCAAAAATCTTAGCTACACCCTCCTATGTCATGAGCCTTTTGTGTCTAATAAATTGTTGCAAGGGGTGCATAGGTTCACTCCTTACCCAAAAATCCAGTCCATGTTCATTTCTTTGAAAGGTGTTATAAGCCTTAAACCACTTGAGTTGGTTTATTGCAAAAGAAATAAAGGCCTGGAACTAAATATCCCCAACAAAAGGACTAGGATTATTATTCTCCTCCCCTTCTAATACAAAATTGTGCAAATAGAATTCACAGAGAAGACATTGGACCTTTGTCCCATGCTCATTATAGTAATTTATGAATTCATCAATTGTCTTCAATTCAACTAACTTTCCAGCCTTAACAGCTTTAATCTTCAACATCAAATATCTTTCTAATAAGAATAGAGCATAATTTGTCGAAGGAGACCTGCAAGATAAAACATCAAGTATAAAGAGAAAATAACATCGACTTGGTCCACGACCTTATCTAGCTTGGCTTTTATTTTCCTCTGCTTTTCTTCCTCCTGTCTGAACTTATCAAGAGTTTCATTCTCAGTTATGGTCAATTCTATGCATTGCTTCTGAAACTCTTGATACCTTTGCAGAGGAATTATCTCCATCTGACATTGCTCTAAAGCAAGTTGGGCTTATGCCAGCTCCTCTTGTAATTCTGAAAGAATATGATCACTGCATGATGGAGCGTTATTGATTATTTCTTCTGTCTTGGTGCCTATGCTGTCAGAGGGTATACACTCAATCTGAGTTCTTTTATTATGGGAGGACCAACCCTCCATATGAACAGTTGTATCCATTAAGTTTGCATGAAAATTTGTTTGGGTGGTTACTGTCGGAGTAGAAATAGGTTCGGTTTGGGTTTCCGTTGCCCTACCCTCACATATTTTTGTTTGTGTGGTCACAGTGACTACCTCAGGAGTAGTGCTCTATGCTTCTCTATTTGCAGTTTCTTTTGATTTCTGACATAGCCTTCTAACTGTCTTCTTAAGATTTTGGTATTTCTTCCTCAGCTTCTCTAGTTTGGTTTTAGCTACTCACCTTTTCTAAGGAGCATCATTTATGTAAATATGTTTATCAATACCCTCTATGTCTAAGGGTTCCTGGTGCTTGTCTTGGCTATGTTCCAATATAACTGTGTCACCTGACTAGTTATTGGATTCATGCATTACTTATGTGTCCATCTCCTCTTCCCAATGTACAGCTTTTGGGGAAGGCAAAATTTCTCTGTGACCAGAATCCTTTGAGGATTGGACTTTAGTCAGGTTTAGATCAAGTGATCCTCTAGGTTGCATGTATACATTTAAATTTGTCAGGACTTGGGCCATCCCTTCCTCAAAGTCTTGCAAGCACTCATCTTAGAGGCTCATAGGTGGTGTTCGATGAGGCCTTACTTCATTTTCTTGTTCAACATCAAAATGTCGTGCTTCCTCTTGTTCTAAATCCAACTTATGTTCTTCATCGGGTTCTTGTTTTGAATTACCTTCTTCCCCCTATTCAAGTTCAGAATTCCATTCTTCCTCCGGCTCTGGTTTAGATTCTTATACATTAATTGGACTGGATGGCTCCACCGGTCGTTTGGTGCTACCCTGAGGATCTACAAACATCCTCTAGACTGTGTTTGACCTTGTAGATGACTTGTGCTTATGAGGTCTAAGTTTTGAATGAGTGGTCCTCTTCCTCTTCGAAACAGGGTTCTGCTGGCTAATTTCCAAAGTTGTAGAATCTTGAGTCTGCTGGCCAATTTCCAAGGCTACATAGTTTTGAACTACAAGGTCTTGACTAATTTCTAGAGGCACTACGAGACCATCCCAAGTTAAGTTTTGTTGAACAAGATTATGACTAACTACAGTGTCAAGATGTCTAGCTCGTCTTATTCTATCTGTTGTGTCATGCAATAATGAATTCAAGAAAAATGGTAAATTGATAGTGAGCTTCTACTTTAAAACAACTAAGAGTTTAATTTTTCGTGGTTTTACCACATCCTGGCGACCATCATAAGTGATGTACTTCTGGATGACACTTGCCAATTCACGCCATGGTTCTCCCAGAGAGGATGGTTGAATTCCCTTGTGCTTTCATGTTAATTCCTCATTTGCGTCTCTGAAAATATCTACCGTGTCATGCAACATTATGTTCTTTTTAGGCCATACTTCTCCTTCTATCGACAACTCGGAAACTTCATCTATCACAACCTCTGATAATGTTATTCTTATGCCTTTTACTATGGACTACCCATTCTGTAAGTGCTTTAAAAACTTGATATTGGGGGCCTAATGTCTGGTGAAATATGATATCCATCTTGAACGCTCCAGAATTTCCTGGGCTCTATCAGAAATCTCCAATACTAAGGGTTCTCGGTGAACTGATTTTCCACCCATAATGCTCGAATTCTTCCAATATTCGTCCTACAATTTCAAGGATTAACATAGTAGAAAAGAAACAGCAGAGAACAACAATTGCTTTGGTGAAATAGAACAACAAGTAGATGTAACAACTAAATTCTATGATGTTAAGTGGAATTTCCATGAGAATTAATAATATTAATTCAAGGACTATCATACTACCACATGTCATTTGATCATGGGATATCACAGCAACATATTAAGTCGAATAAGCAAAAAAAATATAGCACATGCAAAGGCATAATGGAAATCCTTCCCCCACTTTAAAAGAGAGGTCGCCTACGACCGAGTAGACAAGAAAGTGTTGTTCTGACAGCAAGGCAAGGGAATGAATAGTATGGCAGTAAATGAAGCAAAGTATGCATATCAATGATAGGATGGCAAGAGGTATGGTTATAATGAGAGCGGAGTGTGTAACAATAGTTATGAATAAGAGATAGGACGCTTTGGGTTGATGATAAGCTATGCAAAAAGGAAAAGGATAGAAATATGCCAGAAAGGTACTCTGCTGATGGTATTCTAGCTAAGAATGATAAGATTGCTCGAAAGACATTATCTCATGCATAATAGTTCAAAATAGGGGAAAATTAAGGAAATAATTTCTCCGATAAAAAGAAATAATAAGAAGAGGGTATTATAGTAGTAATTGATGATAAGATATAACTTCAATACCATAAGCAGAGCCTCAGTTGCCAACAGGTGTCCATAGCCTCGGCAGGGTTGCTTTTTAACCCATATGAGCCAGGATCCTCAATTTATAAATGGAGAGTTCCAATGTTGTTCTACAGAAGAGATCAGTGTGCTAGTGTGGTAACCAGATAACCACACTGCCATTCACTGGGATGTAGCAAAAGTGATCAGACCGACTCGTGATGAGACCTCCTATTCCAAGGATATTTTGGCTATCCAATGGATCATAACCCTAGTGTGGTGGCCATAATGGGAATGTCACTTTGCTATAACCTTATGAACATGATAGGCTGGCTCATAATGACACCTCTTATCCTCCATTTGGAAACAAAATTTTGTTGTTCTTACACATTTTTGTGATAAATAGAGGGAGGCTCAATACTCCTTAGGAGCAGGGATGGTGGAAGAAGTTGAACATGTCAATAAAAAAGTATACCCATGGTCTTATTTGTTATAGACAGAGAAGATTGTAACTAGGAAGGGTGGAACTAGCATGGTATTTAAGATGATCAATCAGTATCATGTACAGTAGAAAACAATACAGTAAAGTAGTATATAAATAACTGTGTCCCTTTCTCAAGAAATTTCAGAGAAAAATATTCAATTGATGGAATCTGTACACTTTCTCCTTGATCTTCAATCAAAGGAGGCTCATACAATCACAAATTTTCAACATTAACAATGGAATAAATTTGCATATATGAAGGCAAATCAAACTTGAAAGAATTATTACAAATCTTTTACAAAGTTTTAAATGGACCATAATGGATTGGTTTCAGCATTTTACCTTCTCCTTGGAGCCTTTCCTTGCTAATCTAATGCCAAACTTCATCACCTACTTGAAAATGATGATCCACATGATGCTTATCATGCCTTGCCTTATACTTTCCTTGACTATTGAAAATGCAACAAGATGATGGAGCTTAGTGAAAAGAAGTCACCTTCACTAAGTGGGCCCGCAGGCTATTTTTGGTGCAAAGTCTATTTTTAGACATATGGATCATAGTCTATGAGCAGGATTCTATTTTTGGATGATTGGTCATGTTGGTAAAAATAGATGGACTTCTATTTTTAGACATATCGGCGGAGTCTATTTTTAGACTGCCAGTCTAAGAATAGACAGTCAAATATTATTAGCTCTTAATAATATTTAGACTATAAACATGATCTTATCCTGTTGCAGCACTTCAGTTCGAGCTACGAATGTAGCACATGCAACTGACAGAAGGAAATATTCTTTTCTTATGGGTTAGTTGAGCTATTGCATGAAGGAATTCAGTTAGAACTCAAGTGATTGAGTCTTAGTGGAGTTGATTGAGGAGTTGATGGAGTTGTGTTCAGTTTGACTTAGTTGAACTAGTTGTATTTAGTCTAACTAAAAAATACACTAGTGATGAGTGGTGTTACTTAATTATTAATTAATTCACTAATTATTAACTCATAAATCAACGAAAGAATACATCAGTTAACTCAGTGCATGGACAGTTCAGTGGAGACAAGTGTTAGAGGTGAGTGAAAGGGCAAGACAACTGTCAGTTGTGACTATAGTTGTGCATGAGATTTGCACAATCAGTGGGATTGAGATTGCCAATGAGCATTGCGTAGTGCAACACAAGGGAAATACGAGTTTGGATCAGCCATTCTCATCTATTCTCATTCAGGATTGCGCAGTGGAGGCAGGCAAGCAGCGGAGGAGATTTGAACATGTGATTGATTCAGATCTAAGCTAGTTTGTGTGTAATAGGTGTAGATAGTACTAAGTACTTGTGAGGAGTATTGTACTATGTACTGTTACATGTTCTCAATCAATATAATATATAGATAGTTGGGGGTTTTCAGCTGTATGCTTTCCCCGTGATATACTGTGTTGATATGTGTGATTGATGTTTCAGTGTGCACATGCAAATGTTTCTGATTCCGTAAAATTGATGATCAATAGTAGAGGAGGTTATGTATTATGCATGATTCCACAAATAGTGTATAATCAGGATAATCTCTGTGAATAAGTGTCATATTATTCAAAATTTCTACATGGTATCGGAGCTGGTTGATTTGTAGAAAAGGTTTTACAAGATATCAAAGCAAGGATTGATCATCAAATCTATTATTCAGAAAGTGTTTACATTTTATTTCTTCAGGAAGATTTTGTAATTGGGCCAGGTAGCCTTTGGATTCATCCTTCTTTTGGAAGGTGAGATATCCGGTGAATGCCCATACAGTCGATCTCTGTACGAGAAATACTTTGTTCTCATGACCTTTAGATCAAAAGTGGTTGAGTTTTGAGCTGGTGGAATTCGAATTTGCAGCAATGTTTTCTTGGTGTCAAAGTTGAAATGTATTTCAACGGATTGCGATTGGAGTATGCCCTTGAAGGTAACTCGAATTATATTGCATGGAAAGACAGGATGGAGGTGGTGTTAGATGATAATGGATTGAAGGAGTTCATAGATGCTGATGTCCCAAAACCTACTGATGCTGCTCAAGTTGAGGCTTGGCAAAAGAAGACAACAAAGTGTCGAAGGATTCTATTAGAGGGCCTGAAGGATCACATTGTATCCAGCCTGCATGGAAAGGCTTCTCCATACTTGATGTGGAAAGCGTTGACAGACTTATTTCAAAGCAAGAGCGACCAAAGGAAGTGGGTGCTCAAGGATAAACTCAGAAACATCACGTGTGAGAATGGAGACAGTATACCCAAGTATCTCACGAAGTTCACCCAATGTCGGGATGAGATGGGAAGTGTGGGGGTGACTGTGATGATGAGGACTTGGTGAGCTTGGCCCTCCTTGGTCTTCTGAAGAGTTGGCATTCCTATCAGGACTCTGTCAATGGTTGGGAGAAATTGCTAGGATGGGAGAGACTTTGGTCGGATCTTGTGCAAGAGGAGATCAGGCGAAATACCAGGGATGGATCTTCATCAAAGGAATCTGATGAAGAAAATTGTGCTTTGGCTGC
>APFE030641651.1:0-10172 GCA_000404065.3 Pinus taeda | reverse complement strand
AGCATCATCAGATCCCTTTCCTTTATCAGGAGCTTTATATTTACACTCCCTTCTGAAGTGCCCTTCCTTTCTGCATTTCCAGCACACGACCTTTATTGGTTTTCCTGGAGATTTAGATCTCCCACTCGATGACTTATTTTTGTTTCTGTTCTGGGACTGTCCTTGTACAGACAAGGAATCACCATTCTGGTTGTCCATATTTTTCCATCTCATCTCCTCCGTCAGCAAGGCTGAGACTATTTCATCAAACTGCAAAGCAGTTTCATTTCTACCTATTGCAATAAGTAGACTATCCCACGAGTCTGGTAGAGAACACAACATACTGATGCACTTATCTTCATCTGAAATTTTAATATCAACAGATAATAACTGACTTACCACAGTATTAAACGCATTCAAATGCTCTGTCACGGAGTCTCCATCTTTCATCCTTAGGTTATACATTTTTTCCGTAGGAATAGTTTATTCACCAGAGACTTAGATTGGTACAAAGTCCCTAACTTGTCCCACAGAGCCTTCACCGTAGCTTCCCCTGATACATTCAACAATATTGAATCTGAGACACACAATCATATTGTCCTATTTTCCTTCCGATCCAACTTCTTCCATTCTTCATCGGTCACTCCCGTTGGTTTAGTACCTAGATCTACCACGGTCCACTAATCTTTATCCACCAACAGATCCTCCATCTTGAGTTTCCACAACTCAAAACTCTGACCATTGAACTTCTCAATCTCTATCTTTCCACTGCTCACCATCTTCTTTCACCACCATAATCGATCTCGTAGATCTCCCACTGAACAGGTTCTACCACAGGCTCGAGCGAAACCCCTGAGCAACAAAGGCGTCCCCTTGAAGCCAAAACAACTCCGATACCAAATGTAGGTCTTAACCCCGTACAAAAATTAACTGCATACGAATTCTAAATCACAAGAAAAATAAAAATAAGAGAGCATAACACATAAAACACATATACACAAAGATTTCCCACTGGATCCCAAAACCGGGACTACCGGCTTGATTTTTCATTATGTTCCTTTCAATGTTGCAATACATATTTATACATGCCGAAGAATCCAATACCATGGACCGAAAAACCATCGCGTCCAAAACCATGGACCAAAAACCATAGGTAGGTTTGCCCAACCTAATATAGGGTCCAAAAAAAATTTTCCCGAGCTGCTGCCCCGGACCCCATAGAGGGGGCTACCCGCCCCCCTGTGACCCCCCACTGCGCAAATGACGCAACGAAGGGGGGGATCCACCCCCCCTTTAACCCCCCGGTTCACTACGTAGGTTAGTCGTGGAAAGAATATAACACAACCCAACATTGTTCACCACACTACACGAAAAACCACCACTGTTCACCTATACTCGCCAAAATTGACTTTCACACATAAAGCCAAAAAAGCCCCAAATCATTGGTATTAATCGTTTTTTCAACTGTAGACCTCCATGCACTTACCTACGAATGTCAAAGCTATCAACCTACATCCAATTGCACTTTAAAGACAACACAAAGCACCCAGTTTGCTTTCCAGCCTACTCAGAACCTTTTTGACCGTTCGCAGTTGCCAGCTAGCCTATTTAGAGCTAGTTTTCCTTAAATTCCAGGTATTTAAGCCATAATTCACTAGAACCACCATTGCCCTAAAACACTAAAAATCACCTCCCCCATTCTCGAATCCATAAGAACTGAGAATGGCTGCCCCAATCGTTGTGGACATGAGACCTATTTCCACTCCTCATTGGGACCTAGACCACCTCCCCCTGACTAATAAGTATTCTAGATAAAGGACACCTTTGTCCATGAATCCCCTCTCAAATTATACTACCGATACAGAGACCTATACTTGAACCACGTTGATAAAATTGATCTTTGCGAGTCCAATTTTCCCAAGTACCAATTCCCTGAAGTTCACATTTTCCCAGAAATTGTCCATTACTACCATGAAAATTATATCCCCAGTCAAAGAGTAGTGATGTACCCTAACCAAACCATACTTTTCACCATCACTGTTGAATCAATCAATGAAATGTTGCAACTTCAACCAGGGTGAAACGTAACCCCTATTTCAATTGGAGATCTATTAGACCGATTCCCCAAACTTACCACTGCAAAACTTGTTGAGATGTTCCAAACTTTCATTAGGGAGGAAAATTTTATCCGAAGAGATCCTCCTCCATATGTGTATACCATATTTTTCCAATTTGGCCAAGACATTGTAGCAATGATATCTAGTATCCTAGGTTATACCACCTATGAGTATATAGATGAAATCATCCTGGCTTTCATGTCCATCTTCACTCTAGGATGACCTCCTACTATCATTTATGACTATGCCAAGTTTATAGCCGATAGGATGCATGACCAGTTTCTTAGGATGAGTAATGAGAGAGTCTTCAAGTATTCCTCTGTTTTGTATCACCTTTTCCTATACTACCAAGCAAATAAGTTCCCCTTTACTCTGCACATCTTGATACAAAAGGTCACCCTAGGTTAGTTAATTTCTGGACTCCATTGATCCATAAATATGACTCCACATATTCATACACAAAATTCATAGACTTATTTGTACATCCCATCGTGGCAATGCTACCAGGAAGACCCCCTCCAAGAATCAGTTTTGATATAAGGAGGATCCTACAAGTCTCAAAACAATCCAAAGTGGGGGATTCGTACTTGTACCAAAACCACACTGAGATTAGGATCTATGGCTGTGAGTTGGCCCCATACAAACTACCCAAATACCTCTCAATGAGATTATTTTCTCTATATTACTACAAAAAGATAATCAATTTAGGAAAGGCCCATCTCAAGATCAAAGACAAATTAGGTCACTTTATTTGTAATAGTCGAGACGTTGGAAAGGAGGCAGACCAAATCCTTCAAAGATTAAATCTAAAATGGAGCTTCATATGGAGATATGATCTCTTGGATTCATCTGCAAGAGAAGTCAGAAAAGCAAGGTGGCTCCTTATATTCATCACCGAATCCCTGAAGCAGAAAAGTATGCCAACCAATTAGAATGGGTGGAAAACACTTTAGAGGATGGGGATAGTACTGAAGTTGTTATGGAAGAAACACTAATTGATATAGAGAAACATCTTGATGAGGGTTCTTTCCTGCAGGTGCAAGGAGAATCACAAGTGCAAAAAGAAGCCCAGGTACAAGAGGAGTTAGAAGCACTAGACCTACGAAAGGGACCAGAGAAATCAGACATACCAGAGTGATCAGAGAAAAAAAATAGACCATAAGCCACCATGAGTAACCCCCCAGTCTTAGAGACTCCTCTAAATGAGGAGAAAAGCCTCAAGAGAAGTAGGGAAGGAGCCACTACATCAGGAAGAGCAACATCACAAGCCTACGAAGAGATAAGCCAGGCTAAGAGACAAATAGTCGATCTTGTTTCTGAAAAAGAATATACATAGGAAACAACTAATGTTACAAGCACCAAAAGAGATGGGAGTAGGCTTGCCACTCCATCTGGAGGCACTCTAGAACCTTCCACATCACACATTCAGATGTTGGAAAGGTAGCAAAGTGGTGAAGTATCCTCTTTTAGAATTCCAGCAGATAAAGACCAAGACATCAAAGAGAGATACAAAGAGATAAAGGCTAGAAATGAGAGGCTGAAAGCCCAAACCTATGCATAGTACCTAAAAATGACCCCTACCAATCAAGCAAGGCTTATGTTATCCTATGATGTTAAAGAGGGGAAAATTCAGATGACCTTTATCAAGCAAACCACTCAATAGCCAAGGACAACAACAGATTTCAAAAGAGTGGATTTTTAAGTATTGGAAAGGGATATTCATCCCATTGACCAGATTAAGCTACATAAGGAAACAGGTGAAATGATTTATTCTACATTGACAGGGAAAGCCATAGCGGCCCACCAAATGCAAAACTCTTTAAACAACATGTCATCTTAGTTTCAGTTGGATAAGGCCTCGTCACATGCCAAAGATGCAAGAATTAAGTCCTTAGAGGACTTAGTGATAGATTTGGGGCATTATCCCAAGGATGTGAAAGCAACAGAGTAGCTAATTAAAAAGAATGATGACATTGTTGCACTAAAGAAGCAGATCAAAATTTCCCAATTGCATCACCCTCAAACAATGGAATCCCTATAAACACAAAAAGGACATGAAGAGCTTATGGACCTATTCCTAAAGCTAAATGATCAGCTTAAAGAAACAGAGAAGGAGTTGGACACTTTGATTCAGTCCAAGCAAAGTAAGCTAGCCACAACTTTGACAACCGTCATCCCCCAATTACAACAACAATTCCTTCCACAATGGCAGCATCATTGGCCTACAGCTCCACTTGCCATAGCACTGCCAATTGTAACTGAGTCCACTACAGCAGCAGCTACCTCAATTAAGAAAACATCAAAAATGGTAAAAGCTATGGTGGAGATGTCCATCCAAGCTATAGAGCTCAAAAGGTTAAAATAGAAAGTGGCAAGCTTACAAACTGACTGTAAACTTGCCAAAATTCACCAAAGAGAAGAAACACAGAAAGCCCTAAGGATGGGTGAGAAAATCAAAGTCCTAGAAAAATATTTGACACTGCAGAAGCCACTAGGACAAACTAAAGAAATACTATGGGCCAATATCATTCAATCTCTCAATGATATTTGGCTATCAATCCAAGTTATATTCGAGTAGACAGAATTAGTGAAGGTAGCCACTGAAGCCATCCGTAGAGTAAGGAAAGTATTAGGAGATACACTTGAGGATGCAAATTGACTCATCCACTTCCTAAATAGTAAGAACATATATGAGCTCCATCAGCATGGCATAGAGGATAGGACTGAAGCCATCCTAGAGGTTAAAAAGTTCTTTCCAAAAGAAACCTCATGCTCAACTTAGAAGGAAAATTCCATAAAATGCAGGTAGCCATTAATAGGTTCATGGCTAAATTTCAAGTTTTGAGGGACAAAGGCCTTCCTAGTCCTATGGTCATCCATGATAAACTCATGACCCAATTGGACTACAGTGATAGACTCAGGAGGTTGGCCAAGGAACAAACCAGCTCTTCAGGTATAAAATCCTTGCCAACTGGAAAAGTATTATATGATACTTTGGAAAGCCTATTTTTCCTAGAACATGAGGTGAAACATTTGTTTGTCACCAAGCCCAATTTTCCAAAATACACAAAGGCAGACAAAATTTACAGAAGAATGTTGAAAGTAAAGTTTGAGGATGAATGGTGAGAAAAAAATGATAGGTTTACCATGAAAATGTTTTACATCAGAAAACATTACCATAGGAAATCTGAAAGCAGCTAGGTGAAATAGGTAAAAGATAGATCAGCAGGGTAAAAGAATAACAGAGTCAAAGAGCATCAGTAAAAAGATCAAAGTAAGGAAGATTCAACATACAATATCAGCCAGCTTAAAGAGCTCCAACTCAACAGAAACAGCCAACAACACCATAATAAGAGGTACAACATGAAACAGTTCTCCATCTGTCTCTATCTTCATGCAAGAAGATATTTTAATTCCCTAGATTAAATCTCAAGTTGTTTTGAGATACTTTGTAATTATTTTTTGTATAAATACTTCAGATTTCGAGGTATGTAGAGGTGGATTCCAAGAAATTTCTTTTGAGGTATGTAGAGGTGGATTCCAATACATTTCTATAGACATTTTCTCTCAAACCGAAGTTCTATTGTATCAATGACTGGATTGGCTTGTTGGATCAAGGAATAAAGTTTAGACATTTCACAGGATTCTTGTGTAAAGTAGAAAACAAGTAAGTATTCTCTCATTTTTATTGTTGTCCTTTCTTATGTTTTTCGTAATCATGTGTGTTTTTCTAAAAATTTAAATGTATAACAAGGAATGATATCTCAGAAATTGCTTGAATGCACTCTGTCTTGACTGTTTTACATTCTGAATGTTTTCTCCTAAACTATCTTAGCTAGGGAATTCTTAATTTCTCCTTAGCTTCCGTGGTTTCCCCTTTGGTCTATAGTAAAGGATTATTAGTTTCCCTTTGCTCATGATCACCCTCTACTCTTCATTTTGATCTTGGTCCAAAGATTCTTAAGTGCCCTTTCACCCTGGTTAGAATCACTTCACCATTAGACCTGAATATTTTCCTTTTGCTTTGCTATCCTACCCTATGAACATTCCCTTTAATGATCTGGTCCAATTATGCTATCCATTAGTTGACTCCATAGCCAAATGGCTTGAAGACCTAGCTCTATCCATCTGTTCCAAGAATTCCACCACCCTATTTTCAATCCAAAATCAAAACCACATGAACACTAAGAACTAGCCTAAAATCCCATAAAAACAAACATAAATTATAAATAGAGAGCCCTCTTTAGACTTAGGTTGGCTAGAACCCGAGTCTAAAATATTGGATTGTGGTTACCTCGGATTATTCGTTCTTTTGATAACTTCTAGGGAAAACGTTTGAGTGATAACAGGCCCTTTATGAGTAAGAGTCAACAATTTACCTCTCTCAGGAGGGAGATCCCATATTCTACGTGACTGAGGGTCAATGAATTCAATTAGGGTGAGTAAATATGTTTTAACCAAATTAAGCTAGTACAAACAACCCTATGTCCAAAATACTTACTTGGACCAAACAACACACATTAGAAAATACCTAAAAGGTAGTCACATGCAAACCAATCCTAGTATTATCTTTTAGATGGCTTTCTGAACAACCTCTTACTTGTGGGATCTTAACTAAACAAGTAGAGAAGTTGAGGGGAAGATAGGGTAGAGGCACAATTTTTGTCAACAACCACCACCTAAAGGTGTTTTTGCAAGTATTAGTCACTAAGTTACCTTTGTTCCACAATGGCACATGAATACTGAGCTTTTGGGTAGTTAGATGTCTGCATGGGATTCCCTACCATGAGCTAGGTAGCCTCGAGAAGAAATTATTGCACCGTGACCTAATCCTAATCCCCACTCAAATGGGTATCCAACATGCTCTGATTTTGACCTTAGATTATGGAGGATTTTTAATATCCCTATCAGAGGCCGCTAAGCTGGCTTTGGGGTATTGAAGAAGTTTACTCACACACCTAGCTCCAAAACCCTAAACAATGTAAATTTTGAAACGGGAACTATAAACTCAAAACGGGAACTTTGGCCAAAAAATGCCAAAAAAACATCAAAAACAGTGCTAAAAACGAAACGTGTGTATACTGGAACAATGGTTTTTTTTTTAGGGCTAATTTTGAACATGTTTTAAAAATGGTAGTGAAAATAAAATTTTCGTGCAAAATATAGCTTGAAAACGAAAAAGTGATTATACTAGAACGATGATTTTTTTTTAGGGTCAATCTTCAAAATTTAAAACAAATGCTAGTAAAATGATCTAACAACATAAAAGTGTCTCATAACTTCTCATTTAACACCATACAGAAATCAAAAATTTTATTTCAAGAGACGATGCATACATCAGTTAGATAAACTGTCTTAAACAATTATTCAAAATCACTCATATTTTCTTGCATACCATCAGAATTCACATCTTCAGATGAGTCACTGGATGCTGATGAAGATGTTCCATATTCTTCTCTTTCATCAACTAGTGCCTCATCTGAGTCCACATGCATGCCCAACATTTCAGGTTTCAAATTCTTCTAGATCTACGACTGGTTTCAGGAGACTCCCATCTCAACATTGTTCCTTCTGGTAACAACCTTTTTAGAATCTCTATCGTTTTGAAGCGAAGAGTTCTTCTCTTTGTTAAATTGAAGTCATAAACAAGTATGTCAACATCCTCCAATTTTAATATGTATGTGTGGCGGTGATTTATATTTGTACCCTTTCTTTTTCTCTTTCCGCCATTTTTTTTTTCAACTACCATCTCTGGCTTATACACACCATTGAATGGGTGTGTATTTGTGGCATACCAATGTACTTCAACACTTGTAACATCCTCCTTTTCTGTAAAGACCTTTATAACTTTAGCAACCCAAAATGGATAGCCATTGAGATCTCCATCTTCTACCACTGCGATCATGCAACCCTCCTTAATATCCTTTACTGAACCCCTGTAAAGGTCTTCCATGGCTTCACGTTCTGCACGAGATCTTCTGGAACCAATATACATCTCTCTTTCCTCTGCCTATGAAGAATTAATGATACCTTGAGATTGTTGTTGTTCAACAATGTTTATTTCCTCATGTGCATTCAACACATTTTGTGGCCAAATAAATGGATTTTTCAAAGGTATATCTTCATTTGTTCTTGTTGAAATGATATCACTTTGATTATTGAAAAATGACTCCCACCAAACTGAATCAGCAATGTCAAAGTACTCATATGTATATCTAATACATTTTTTTATTTCTTCTAGGCAATCAGAGTAATTTATATCTCTGTTTTGTTTGTGTGCATTATGAACTTCACCAACTGATTGTAATAACAATATTTTCGATGCAAATATTGGATGATCTGGAATGAACTTCAAAAATTGCAAACCTGACAACGGTGCCCATTCTATAGTAGTTGAATACTTCTTGCCCCATATTAGTGTTTTCCCATCAATTTTTTTGATACGAAATTGATGTTGGAAGCTAATGTCATTAAGTTGTTCAATGCATTTCTCCTCACCATATGATCCCATAATAAACCTTCGCATGTCAACAGTTTCTTCCAACACATCAAAAGTAGGCTATGGCATGTATGATTTCTTAATACATTCAATTAATGATGGCAAGCTCCCATCTTCCTTCCTCCTCAATGTGACTGAAAAACGACTGAACATCTGATCAATATGGTCATGAGTGTGCCCAACACGAAGGAAACCAACCTTTACCTTCTGAAAAATTCTCAATTCAACAAGCATGTTTAAATATCCAAAAACAACCTGATTTTTGTTTTCATGGCAAGTGTTGTCCAGTTGTAGATACAAAACATTAGGAAGATTACCAGACTAATGAGAAAGCACATCATGAATTATGGTTATGGTCAGATTTGCATCATTATGAATATTTGGAGCTGTGAAGTACACCTTTAGCAACGTTTTCCCATTGAAGGCCATACAACCAACCAAGTGATATTGAATAAAATTTTCCTCCTGTAAATTTTTGGGTGTGCGAACAAAATGTGGTAAAAGTGTTTTCTTCTAGTCCATACCAACAATTATCAAACCCAAATATTTATTTGGATTATCATAACACTTTTTTTGATGCTTGTACAACTTTTTCCGTTCATTTTTTTGTTGTTCGCGATGCTCCTGAAGTTCTTTGACAATTGAATCTACACAACATAAAATAAAGCCATTAAGAAATATGTTTTCATACTTGATGAATATACAATCTTAAAAGTTAAAGTTATGAATGCCTACCTCGTTCTGACCCTTCACATTTGTCCCTTTTTTATTTAAGAGAAGCACATGTACTACAAATCCCCATCCTTGTCTTCTTAGGAATTCAAACATTGTTGAATTCTTTCTTCCATATCTTCACAAAATATGGATATGTAATAAATTGGCCATGTCCCTCAGTACCTTCTACATATTCTTTGTATAAGTTGTAGATTTCGCGTCTTGAAAAATTATCTCGAATATGTATTGTCTCTCTATTTGGCATACACTCTCCATGCTTTGAAAAGAAATCTTTCATCCATGACATTGCAATGTTTGATAATGGCCCAAACTGTCTTTTATGATGTATTTCAGAATAAAATGTGGGATCCTTTTCCAAATTTTCTTGAATTCTCGAGAGACGAAAATTCCCAATTGAATGAAACATTTTGAAAGATTTTCTACAAATAAATAAAGTGTTAATATGATAATCATAACCTGACAATGTAGATTGCATGCACCCAACTAAATATGAATTTTGCATGCTTTTATTCATTGACAAATATCTCTTCCTGCTCTCAAATGCAAATTTGAAATCCATATGTTTCAAGCAATATTTTTGGCAACATTCGCTTGAAATGAGTGCGCTGATAGAACTTCTTCTCGTCAGATATTCTGCTCTACCCCTTGTATAGCTAGAACATCTTGTATTAATACAAAAAGGTCTGGTCCTACTCCTCGATACAATATTTCTTGGCAACATCTCCATCCTTAGATCATCATTTGTATAAGGACTTTTATCATCATTAAGAGGAATGTTATCCACACTATGATCAACTGTGCTTTTCAAATACTGACTTGGAGGATATTCTTCATCTTCCCTT
>APFE030641649.1:27083-40454 GCA_000404065.3 Pinus taeda | reverse complement strand
GCATGTAGAGGCATCATGTGATCCATTTCTTTTGCAGCGAATACAATGTAAATCTGCCTTTTCTCCTTGAGAATGTCAGCCCCCCCTGCCTCCGAAGTATCTTCCTCTTCCTCTTCGTCCACCTCTTCCTCTTGTAGAATCTTGAGCAGGATATTTTGCTCTGATAGCATGTCAAGCCAGGGATACAGTCTCTTCAGAAGATTCAGGGACTGTCTTCTTTCCAAAGGCTTTTTCTCTTTCAGCAAACTTTTTCACAAGAGAGTCAAAGGTTTTGTCTTTGAGATTTCCATTTGCTTGCAAAGACTCAAGATAATTGGAGTATGTAGGATAAAGTGCTTTGAGAAAAGCAATAAAAGAGATATCCAGCTCAACTTTAGTGGATTTTATATCATGCATTATAGACTTTATTTCAGAGGCAAGAGCAAGAGGATAATTATTTTGCAGTTCAAGAGTGAAGAGCTTAATCATAAGTTGGACGACTTCAAGTGCAGAATGTGATTCATAGAGCTCTTTCAGCTTTTGTAAAGCTTCAAAGGCAGTTGAATATGTTGAAATGTGGCAACTCACCTCCTTATTTATAGATGTTGTGATTAATGCATATGCTTTGATGTTCTTGTTTTCCCAGATGGCGAGCTCTTTGTCTGATGTAGGCTTTTCTGGGTCACTGTCTCCTTCTCCGACACACACTCCTTTCCATAGCTCATTGAAGATAAGGGTGTGTTGTACCATCCGGGACCAGTCAGGATAGTTCTCCTTGCCAGTGAGAACTATTCCTATCATAGAGATGATTGAATGCATTTTGTAAAAGATTACTTCTGCTGATATAAAAAAAAAAAACTTTTGTTGATTGACTAATACTTCTGATGGCAAAAAAAATGCTCTTATGAAAAAAAAATAAACTGTTGCTATATGGTCAAATTTTCTGTTGCTATCCTCGGCATCTAAAAGTATGAGAAACTTCTGCTGCTATACCATTTAAATATATCTCTTTACAGTTTTCAAAGTTTATATAAATGAAACTGCGCATTTAACATGTACAGCGTTTCAATCACTAGCTTTTCAAACTACGCATTTAACATGTACCAAACTGAGCATTCTCATAGCATACCATACCTGATTTCAAAAAAGGCATTTCTCATAGCATACCATAGCTGATTTCAAAAAAAGGTGTTTCTCATAGCATACCATAGCTGATTTCAAAAAAGGCGTTTCTCATAGCATACCATAGTTGATTTCAAAAAAAGGCGTTTCTCATAACATACCATAGCTGATTTCAAAAAAGGCATTTCTCATAGCATACCATAGTTGATTTCAAAAAAGGCGTTTCTCATAGCATACCATAACTTTCACAGCGGCTCACATCAATTCACCACCTTGAATAGTCGCTACAGCAAATGTCGAACCACACTACCCCATTGTTGGGCCTCACGACTGCCTGTAGGAATAACAAGAAAACAGTGAAACCATAAAAGTCCAGGCTGGGTCCATCATGTGAATAGGGTTTCTGAGAAGTGGGCAGTCCAGCTGGCAGGAATATGCACCAGTGGTGGGGTCCTCTCCCTTTCGGTCGATCTCAGAATACTATCAACGGAACATTCATTTCAGTGTTTTTTTTTAATATCGTTTCAAATACCAGACAGCGATGTCAGCGTTTTTAATACCAGCACATCGTTTCAATCAGCTCCATACATATATCAAACAGTGTTTTTCTTTAGATACATATCAGTGTTTTTAATACCAGCACATCGTTTCAATCAACTCCATACATATATCAAACAACGTTTTTTTTTTTAATATCCGTTTCATACAACAGCGTTGCCTTTAGGCACGTGTTTCTCTCTTTCAGATGTTTGGTAGGCAACTTCAGGCAGCATTTCTCTCTCTTAGACGTTTGGTATGCAGCTTCAGGCAGCGTTTCCTTCAGGTGTTGGACAGAGGAGCAGAAGACAGGCAGTGGACATAGGAGTTACAAAGCAAGGTTAAAAAAAGAACCTGGGCCCTGTGCTCTGATACCATGTCAGGCCAGGAGTAACTCCAGAAAACTGATTCATTTATTCAATTAGCCAGCTATCTATTATATACATGAATGTGATCTCGTTCAGTTCATCTTCTTGATGACTGTTCACATTCAATTCCCCCAATCACTGAGGATTAGGTGTCAACAATGAGTAATATAAATCCCAAAATAAATATTATAAACCCTTAAATACATGTGTTTGACCATCTTTGGTCATGATTGATTTCCATATTGACACAATCTTTGTCGCAATGCGATGTTGCACCATGCTCACCATGGTCAAAGGGATTAATATTATAAACCCAAGGTATGTAAACCCTAACATAAATATTATAAACCCTAAAGTAAACATAGTTTATCATGGTTGTCCATAGTAAATTTTCATTTTGAGACAATCCTTGTTACAATATGACTTTGGATCATGCTTGACCATGCTTTATCATGATTCATTTTCATATCGAGACAATATTTTTCACAATGCGATGTTGGACGATCATTGACCATCATTCATTTTCATATTGAGACAATATTTTACACAATGCGACATTGGACCATGATTGGCCACAATTGTCCTTGGTTGACCATGATCGATTATATAAAGCTTTATTGATCATGTTTGATAATGGTTGACCATGGTCAACCATGGCTTCCCTTGCTTGACCATGATTGATTATATAAAGCTTAGTTGATCATAATTGACAATGGTTGACCATGGTCAACGATGGTTTCCCTTTGCTTGACCATTATTGATCATGGTCGATGACGATTGATATTATAAACCTAATGAATTAATACTAAAATCCCAAGGGATCATAAATCCAAAGGAAAAATATTTAACCCAAGGGAACAATATTCAACCAAAACTAATAATATAAACCCAAGGTATATAAACCCTAAGATAAATACTATAAATTGTCTAATAAACATGCTTGACCATGTATGGCCATGGTTTATTTTCATTTTGATACAATATTTGTCACAATGTGACATTGGACCATGTTCAACCATGGTTGGGCCCTCAATTAATAAACTAAAGCGATTGAAAGAAAAAAGCCAAGGGGCCAATACTAAAACCCCAAGAAATTTTGAACCCAATGGAACAATATTAAACTCAAGGGATTAATCTTATAAACCCAATGTGTATAATGCTAATTTTACTTAGGGATATATTTTTATTTACTTTGATAATTGAATTTATTCATTAACACATTACATTCACCCCATAACGTCATAACATTATTCATATTTACATGATTATTCAACAACATATGCAACTATGTAGAAAGAAAATATCATCATCTTCAATGTAACAGAACATAAAGGAACAATAGAAGAAAATAATTCATACATAGAGACACTAGGATTGGTTAGAGATCAGGGGAAAACCCACTGTGGGGAAAACCCATTCAAATTCTTCTTCTTATTAGATTTTCGTTTAATGATTCAGAAAGAGAGAGTACAATGATCCATATCTTCATCCATACAAATATCCAGCAGAACTCATGATCTGTAAACTGACATGGATATTCCACTGGAAAGTTCACCACAATAGATCTAATAATATTATATTAAAACTCTGAAAATTCTACACTATTACAGTTTATTAAACTTTAAGATATGTGGATTTAATTGAAATAGTTCATGCATGCAAATGGAAATTATGTAGAAAAGTAGAGAACAAAAAAACAAGCTCACATACACATAATACACAATATATACTCTCTATGAAACCCTTTCAGGAGAAACCCAACTGGAAGGTGAGCTCGCTTCGCTCTCTTTCTCTGTTTGGAAATATGGCTACAGGTACGAAGAAGTAATGTTTGCATCCTGTGGGCTGCTATAGTGTATAGATCCTCTTTGTTTTCTCTACCTCCTATCTCTCCTAGCTATCTTTGCTCATCTATGGAACAAAATGCTCTTGAAAGAATGGAAATGGCTCTTCCTCCTAGTGGCCTGGTTATAACACAACCTGATAACCTACTAGTGGTTAAGTTTGACTACATCAACTCTTTACTCAAGTTACAATATAGAATCTGCTAGAGTGTTTTACATCACAAACACGTGGATAGCCCATTTTCCATAAATAATGGGGGCAGATGCGACATCCTCTTGAACTATAGGTGTGAAAACAGGAAGGTCAACTTCTCAGTGGCATAACTTTTGCATACAGGACTCTAATTGGTGCACTTCTTGTGTCGTTGGAAAGGTCTATATGTGTAGAATAGCATGAAGAGATGTCATGCAGAGATGTCATGCTAAAGGAGAAAATTTTTACCCCCAAAAAACGTCATTTGATGCCTCAAAATGCTCCTGGAAGATTTCAAACCCTATTTTGCCAAACTGGGTCCCGCCGATAAAAATGGTCTCATGGTATAATTCCTCTACTTTTTCCACTCCAAATGCATCGAGAGGGATGACAAACAATATAATGATCCAACTCAAATCACACCTCCCCATTTTGGGAGGCTTTTAGGCCCCAAAAGATTTTACTAAATGAGGTGACGAAAATTTTCCTCCACCTTCTCTCTAGTGTATCATTTAGCTTTGCCTAGAAGTTGTCCCTTCAACCCAATCTGTGAGTGGTCATGTTACCCCTGTCTTGTAGTTTTGTACCTCTTCTAAAAAATGCATCTTCAGTCAACTCTGCCTAAGCGTCTAGTGCCAAATCCTCCACAGAAAGTAAGACATGTTCCTCTTCCTGCTCCAGCATGGAAGGCTCATAGAGTTTCAAATTCTCTAAATTCACAACTAAGTAAATGGACATATATGGTGGCAAATTGAGTCGATAGGAATTATCACTCACCTTTTCCAGTATCTCAAAGTGACCAACCTTAGAGCCTTAATTTTCTTACCACGCCCTTGTAGCCTGTCCTTGTTCAACTGTAGCTATATTTTGTCACCAACCTTGAATGATTTCTCTGTTTTGTGTTGATCATGTCTGGCCTTACACTTCTCCTGCAACTTCTGCAGTGTTTCTGGTACTTGTAGATGGATATTCATGATCTTATCTATAAAATTTTCAGCCCTCAAAGGATCTCTTGTAAGATATTCCCTCACTCCTCCTCGCTGCCCATATGCAATATCCAAAGGTGAAGGTGGGAAATACCCAAAATGAGTCTCAAATGGGGACTTTCATGTAGAAGTGTGAACTGCTCTACTATAAGAATCTTGTATATATACGAGATTTGCATCCCAAGTCTTTGGATTCTTTTGGTTTTATCCCCTCATAAGCTACAATAAAGTCTTGTTGACTACTTCCATTTTTCCATATGAATGTGGAAGGAATGTTGTAGATCTCTTCAACTTTGTGTCCATCTTCTACCACAATATAGTCCAGAATGAACTAAGAAATCTTGTGTCCCTATCTAAAATGATGCTCCTTGGTATTCCAAAGTGCACCCAAATCTATCCAAAGAATAAGTTTGTTACTTATTTTCCGTTTATTATCTTTTTATAGGGCATCAGAACACACATCTTATTGAACTTGTCAACTACCACGAACAGGTAGTCATGTCCCTTCTTAGTTGTTGGTAAAACTCCCACAAAGTCCATGGAAATGCTTTCCCAAGGACAAGTAGGTATAGGTAAGGGATGATATAAACCCTATTTCATGTTTCTAGGCTTGTTGGTACAACAAAATATGCATCCTCTTATGAACCTAGCTACATGCTCTTACATCTTGGGTCAATACACATACCTCTGCAAGATAGCCATGGTATTCCCTACACCAAAGTGCCATGCAACCTTGGAGGTGTCAACCTCTCTAATCACATGCAAATGCTCACCTTTAGAAACACATAGATTATCCAACCTATAGAGTAACCCATCCTAGAGATGGTATTCAATGGTGATGTCTCCATCGTGTACATGACTCTGATTGTACAACTATTGATACAGCTCCGTGAAATCCTCATCTTTTGAATAAGCCTCTTTCTATGCATCTTGGGCGAATGGTTCCATGCACATAATATTCCCCAAGGCTGTAATATTTGACATGGGTGGTCTTGAAATAATATTGGTCAACTTTTTCTTGCTACCCTTCTTATACTTGATCACCAAATGAAATTGTTGTAAAAACCACATCCACTTGTAATGCTTGGTTTATTGTAGCGTACTCTGGGCCTGCAAGTACTGTAACGACTAGTGATCTGTGTGGATTATTGTCTCCTTTCCCATTAGATAGTGCTTCCACTTCTTCACAACTTGCACCATGGCATAGAGCTCCTTATCGTAAGTAAGTTAGCTAAGAACCGCCCCATGAAATACTTCATATTGGTAGAACTCCCACAAAGTCCATGGAAATGCTTTCCCAAGGACAAGTAGGTATAGGTAAGGGATGATATAAACCCTATTTCATGTTTCTAGGCTTGTTGGTACAACAAAATATGCATCCTCTTATGAACCTAGCTACATGCTCTTACATCTTGGGTCAATACACATACCTCTGCAAGATAGCCATGGTATTCCCTACACCAAAGTGCCATGCAACCTTGGAGGTGTCAACCTCTCTAATCACATGCAAATGCTCACCTTTAGAAACACATAGATTATCCAACCTATAGAGTAACCCATCCTAGAGATGGTATTCAATGGTGATGTCTCCATCGTGTACATGACTCTGATTGTACAACTATTGATACAGCTCCATGAAATCCTCATCTTTTGAATAAGCCTCTTTGTATGCATCTTGGGCGAATGGTTCCATGCACATAATATTCCCCAAGGCTGTAATATTTGACATGGGTGGTCTTGAAATAATATTGGTCAACTTTTTCTTGCTACCCTTCTTATACTTGATCACCAAATGAAATTGTTGTAAAAACCACATCCACTTGTAATGCTTGGTTTATTGTAGCTTACTCTGGGCCTGCAAGTACTGTAACGACTAGTGATCTGTGTGGATTATTGTCTCCTTTCCCATTAGATAGTGCTTCCACTTCTTCACAACTTGCACCATGGCATAGAGCTCCTTATCGTAAGTAAGTTAGCTAAGAACCGCCCCATGAAATACTTCATATTGGTAGAAAATGAACCCTCCTCCTTGCATCAAGAGAACTCCCATAGCATACCCACTTGCATTTGTCACCACTTCAAAGGGCCGCTACAAATTTGGTAATGCCAAAACTGGTGATTGATTAATCTTATTCTTTAACTCCTCAAAATCCTCCTACTGACCTTTTCCCCACTAGAAACTCTTACCACTCGTTGTCATGGCGTGGAGTGGTGCTATTACTGTTGAACATGAGGCTATGAATTTACTCATGTACTATGCTACTCCAATGAACTCATGACCTCATAAACATTAGTAAGCACCAACCATTTCATGATGGCCTCCATCTTGGAAGGATCTATCTTCAATTCTCCTACACCAATCACATACCCCAGATACACCAAAGGCTGCTGGGAAAACTCGCACTTCTTAAGATTTTCTAGCAGCTGGTGTTTATTCAATGTTTCTAGTACCTCTGTGAAATGTGAAATATGATCCTCCTAGGTAGCACTATATACTAAACATAGTTACCGATCAAACGAGAAAATGAACTGGTACCCGTTTTTTTGAGGTAACAAAAAATCACCCGATTTTGAAAAGTGGTGATGCCAGAATAAACTTTTTGTTTTTAGCATATTTTTGGTACTTTAAATTTTCTTATGTATGAAGTATGAATACTTTTTTTCGATGTTAGTGATTTTCATGCTGATTTTGAAAAGTGTTGATGCAACATCAACACCTTTTTTTAGAGGGTTCATTTTTTACGCTTTAATTTTTTTATGTAGCAAGTATGAACACCTTTTTTAAATCTTAGTCATTTTCATCTTGACTTTGAAAAGGGTTGATGCAGCATCAACCATTTTTGTTTAGAGGGCTTATTTTTTACACTTTAAATTTTGTATAGTATTAAGTGTGGATATTTTTTTAAATGTTTCGGATTCTGTTCGTGTAAAAAAAAAAAAAAAAAACAAAAACACTGACCAAAAAACTCAAAAATTAAATAAATATATATATATAATATATAATATAATATATATATATATATATATTATAATATAATATATTATATATAATATATATATAATATATAAAAAAAAACACCTTAAAAATGAAAAATAAAACAAAATTATGGTAAAAAATATAAAAAAATAAAAAATAAAAAGAAATATTTTCAAAAAAGCTAAAAATAAAGAAAATGAAATAATAAGAAAAAAAATCCATACTATTTAAGGTAAAAATAAAATGAAAAACCACATAATAATAAAAAAAAAAAAATGAAAATAAATGGTATGTGTGTGTGTGTGTTAAATAAAAAAAACTAAAAAAAAATTCATAAAAAATTAAAAAAGTAAATAAAAAAAAAAAAAAAAAAAATAAATAAAATAAATATATAATATATAAAATATATATATATATATTATATATATATAATATATATTAATTTAATATATATATTAATTATTATAAAAAAAAAAAAACAAATCCAAAACCAAAAAATTAAAAAAAAAAAAATAAATAAAAGAAAAAAAAAAATAAATTAAAACAAAAAAGTTAACAAAAAAAATTAAAAACAAAAGTTAAAAATTAAAATTAAAAAAATAAAAAATAAAAAACAAAATTCGGCCACCCCTAGGTAGGGTTGGCTGCGGAAGCGGGTGGGGAGGCGGTTGCGTGCAGCCCGCCTCCCCGCCTGGGCCCGAGGCGTGGCCTTCGGATTCCGGGAATTGGCTAGCCACCCCCAGGGTAGGGTTGGTCGCGGATGCAGGTGGTGAGGTGGTTTGCACGTAGCTGCCTCCACGCCCGCTCGCGTGGCCAACCCTATCAAACCCAGGAGTCAACAGTTAGCGTGCGACGAGTTAAGTGGGTGCGTTATTGGTTAAACGCGATGAGTCGGGCATGCAACAAGTCGGTGAGCAAGCAAGTCGGTTGTGACGAAAGGTTACGACCACTGGGCAGGAGCGCGATGACCCAATGGAGGTCGAAAAACTAAAATTCGGCTAAGTGTGTGAATTTGGCAAAGGAGAACTTATATCGCACATGTGGACCCGATGGGGCGGCGACATGGGGGCGTGGTTGGCTAAATTGGGAGGTCAGTCTGGGCAGGCCAACCTGTGACTTAACCATGGGGAAATGTATATATCGGCGGATGCCATGGAGGAAGAAATCATAAGTTTTGAGTTCTAACATTCAAGGGAGAGTTCATAAGTGAATGGGCAAGCAAGGAGTGGGTGAACTAAGTTAGGGCGAGGTGCAGGCAACTCTAAACCAAAGCATAAAGAGAAACAGAACATAGAAATTCGGGTTCGGCGGGTGACCCTTCCCAGGCGAGCTGTGGCAGGTGAACCACCTAGGGCGTCGTTGTACGATGGGAGAACCGGGTCGAACGACATTCCTGAACAGTTGGGTCAATGGATTCGTAAACAAGTTTATGAATAGGTTCCTGAATGATTGTTTTGAACGGATTCCTGAACGAATGTTCTGAACAGATTCCTGAACGAGTTTATGAATGGGTTACTGAACGGATTTCTTAGCAATTGTTCTGAGCGGATTCTTGAACGAGTTTTTGAACGAGTTCTTGAATGATTGTTCTGAATGGGATCCTGAACGACTATTTTGAACAGGTTCCTGAATGACAATTTTGAATGGGTTCCTGAACGACTAGGTGAACAACTGTTCTGAATGACCGGGTGAATGAGTTCCTGAAGATTTTTGCTGAACAGTGCGACGAGCAGTAGAACCAGTGGGCACTCCTGAATAGTGGTTCGAGAAAGGTTGCACAGTGCAGGCTGAGTTGCACATTTTGATAGAAATTGTTGAGGGGAAGTTGGGGTTCCCTCACAAAGACTCTAATAATATTTTATGAAAGATTATTGTTATCATTGTGAGCAGACTCATATTCAGGGAGTTGCCCCTCCCATTAATTATCTGTTGTGCATATTTGTAAATGGTAATAATGATGAAATAAGACTAATTGAATTTTTCCACTATGTATATGAATGTAATACTTAAAAAGTGAAAAATAAAATAAGTATGGAATGTTAGGCATAGTCCAAACTTGTAAGTATTGTTAAAAAAAACGGGTGTTGGTGTTGCACCCCCCTTCGTGTGGTTGAAAGACTACCTCCATGGTAGGGGCATGATAGTTGGTATCAGAGGCTACTACATATGTGATGAGAAGTGATACAATTTCACTTCGTGACAGGTGGTATCAGAGCTTGATTCAATTGAACTAGGCTTACCGAGTGAAGCGTTACACTTCATGACAAGTTTAGTAGAGGTGAAGCCTTGTGCTTGGGCCAAGCTAAACGATAAGACATGGCAGGTTTAGAAGAAGGCCAAGGGAGGCTCTCGCTGACCTTATATAGGTTGAGGAGGATGAAAGAAGAGAACCCATGGATTTGTGATGAACTTGAAGTCTTGGAGAGGAATGTTGATGACGAACTTCTTCGACTTGGTTGAGAAATGGAGCAGGATGTAGCTGCAGATTGTGATGATGAAGAAGAGGAAGTCGTGATGTTTGAGGATGTTGTAGATATGATAACGATGGAGGAGGAACTTGAAATTTCTCAAGATAGACCAGGATCATGCAATTTACATACATTGGTGTATGAGGATACTCACATGGAGGAGCCTCACAATGAAGTAAGTATTCCTACTATTACTTGTGTTTCACTAGAGCTTTTGGAGGATGGGCCATATGCAGGGAAGGGCAAAGTCAGTTTGCCAATGGGGTGGAAGATCTTACCATGGAGGTCTACGATGAGACCTTGTTTGGAGAAGTAAGGACCATTGATTATTGCAGAGCTTGTTAGGGTTGTTTGTGACCTTATGGTAGAAGGTGCAAATGCCCATGACAAGGGAAGAATGTGATGATCATTGCAGAGGAATAGGTCATGGTTTAGCCATATGGAGAAATTGGCTAAGTGCCCAGCATGACTCATGGACAAATTGGAGAGTGGGCACACACTTGGTTTTGATGAAACTTGGGTGGACTTCTTATGGTCAAGATGAAGAAGCAGTCTTGGTGGAACCTTTAGTGGGGGAGCTATGATGGAAGGGACTCATATGATGATATGGATTTAAACAGGAATGCCACAAATTATAGAGATAACCATAAACACAGAGATGCAGCTGAAATAATACTTCATTTCATTAATGTAAAATACTAAAATATGCTTACAAACAGCAATGGAAATAAACCAACTAGGGCGATGGTAGCTTATCTCTAAGAAAAGATGTGGTGGCCACATGCCTCTGAATTGTGTTACAATGAGGCTCGAAGGCCCATTTATTGTTGAGAAACAATGAAAAACCCTTCACATTCCAAAACCTAACCCTAGAAGATGAAACGCCAAACTATGGGCCCCGTTGGGGTAAATTGGTACATCAACTTCCCAGGGTCGTAACTTTGGCATATGATCTTTGTTTGACGTGCACAATATCTCGTTATAAAGATCTATCTGAGAACTACAACTTTGGAAAGATAAACATGGGTCTATGGACCCATGTTGCTCCCAGTTTTCCCAAAAAACGTCGTTTAGGGCCTCAAAACGGCTCTGGAAGTTTAGGACCTGAAAAACTACTAAAAATAGTAAATTGGGATACAATTAAGGAAACTGAAAAGCTGAAAGAGACAATTGTGGGGATCCAAATGGGATAGGTGGGTGGCCACCAACATCCACCTGGATCATATGACTTGATGATATCTATGGTTTGAGTGACCTTGGGCACTAGACCTGATTAGAGACTTAGATGAAGATGACCAATATTGTGATGGGTCTACTTAGTTGGACAGCATGGGCAACTTGAGTCATGGACATCGAGTTGGAGAGATGGAGCATTGCAGTCTTATGCAGAGACATTTTGCAGGAGCACTTGTATAGGTGTCACTTATGAACATCCAATGAGGAGTGTTGAGGCAGGGATGTTGTACAGAAGGATTCGCTAGTGTAACATGAAGACATTTTACTTATGATCCAATGTGGATGTTGTGCACTTGGGTACAACAAGGCCATGGACTTGGTGGAGTTATTAGCAGACGATGGATTATTCCTACTACATGGGGAGCTGAGGAATCTTGCAAAGACCTTTGGGGGCCGAGACATGTATGCTTGCTAGGATGTTGGTTGGAGATGACTCATGGAGCTCATGATGACATGAGGTTGTAACTTTTGGGGAATTCATATGATAGTGGACTTGGAGGATCTGATGCATTAAGGAGCTAAGGCCAGGGACTTTGATGTAGTATGGGGTGCATACTTTTGAGTACATTTATGGGTGTGCTTGAGAGAGTGACTTGATGTGGAGGATCGATATGAGACACTTTGGAATGATGGAGTTGCAGCGATGATGATGCCTTGGTGGCAGTACTTGGGCATGGGTTGAGCCGAGACTTAACCACTTTTGAGACATGGGAGCTGACTGGTCTATGATCATGTGAAGCACATGGATGATGAGACAAGTGTATACTTGTTTTTTTGGTAGACTTGAGGGATGGACATTACAGATATGATGGAGTTGCTTCATGGACCTGGATGTGGCACATCGAGAGTCGTTTTGATGAGAGGATCTCTTCATTTTGAGGAGATGGATCTTACACATATATGGATGATGATGTTGGGATAGATGCCGCTGATTTGCAACACATTGACACCAAACATCATGGACAGCATGTTGCAGATGAGATGGGGACTGCTTCATGGACTTGAGCATGGCTTATTTGCATTTTGATAGAGATTGAGATGGATTCTTGATCGAGTTGATGTTGTGACAAGATGTTGAGAGAAATGACTAATGATGGCATGAGGATGTGCATTCTCATGGCTTGAGCATGACAGCTGGACTAGATACCCAACTAGTTCGAATCATGGGGTCTGGAAGTGTACTGAGATGTGTTAACATTGTGTTGGAGTATCATGGTAGCGGTTCACACGATGGCGATACATGATGGGGTTGACACGATATGTTTCAGTGAGCATGTAGCTCGAGTTAGAAGGATCAGCTTTTTATGGTGGGGCAGCATGTGGAGATTGCGATGGAGGTGGTCGATGATCATGGATTAAGGAGACTTTCCAATTTGTGGAGACATAAGCCTTTATGGTTTATGTGATGACGGAGCAGAGGTGGGAAGCATGGACATTTTGAATGTTGGAGCTAGAGACACTTTTCGATGTCATATGACAGTTGTTATGCTTCTTAACCTGCAAAGCAATACCGAACCGAGAATATGCGCGGAAAAATACCGAGAACACAGTATATGTTAAGAAAATATACCCAGAACACAGAATAACAAAGATTTTATTACTCAGAGAGAAATGTTCACAGGCCTCTTCGAGGGGGCAACCTCCAATAGAGCAGAGCTCGA
>APFE030641649.1:1916-11939 GCA_000404065.3 Pinus taeda | reverse complement strand
TTTTATTTTGGTTTTTATTTTCATTTTTTTCTAAAGGGTCTCTGTCGATGCTCATCTAACAACCTGATCCCATTATGGGCAATTTGATAGTTGATTTTAAAATTTTCGTTATAATGAATCGAGTTTGCCCCCACAATGTATCAATTTCATGGTTGGCCTTTAAGTTTTCATCGTAATGTGTCGAATTCACCTACACCGCGTGTCAATTTGATGGTTGATTTATAAATTTTTGTTGCAATGTATCAAGTTGTCTTAAGCTAAGATTTTAAAATTGCTACATATTTTGCATTTAAGAAATAAATTACTCTTGAGTGTTCATTTTTAAAGTTTTTTGTCATAAAAAATTTTCATAATGTCATGCTTGAAATATTTTGAAAACTTGAGATTTTTTTGTAGTCATAATCTTTGGTTTTAATTGCATGGTTCAAAAATTGTCAAGATATTTTATCTTAAATGCTATGGTCAAAAACAGTTACAATTTCAAAGTTTTTTAGAGACAAGATATTTAACCTTTAACAACATGGATGGAAATAGTTGGAATTATCAGGATTTGAGACATGATATTCTATATTTACATCATGTCCGAGAATTGTTGGAATTTTACAGTTTTTCAAAGTTTGGATATTTTCTCTTTAACTCCATTGCTAAAAAATGTCAAAATTGTAGCCCGAATTTTATTTTTTTTGTTATTGCAAATAAACAAATTTTTTTAAGGGTGTTTTTTTCATCCATTTTTCAAAAAAAAATGATTTTTACTTCCATTTTAAAAAATGTGGAAAATTTACCCTAAAAAAAAAACATCGTTCTAGAATAAACAATTTTCATTTTTGGGTTGTTTTTCATATTTTTTAGGGTTTTTGGGCTCGAGTACCCATTTTGAGGTAATAGTTCTCATTTCATCTAGAACTATGTTACTAGTATATCATCTCTATAGACAATGACAAATTAATATACAATAGGGAACATTATATCATTCATTAATCTCATAAACATAGTTGGTGCATTACATAGGCCAAATGGTATAACTAACCACTCATACAACTTGGCGTAGTTTTGAAGGCGATCTTCCATGTATCTTCTTCTTTGATTCAAACCTGGTGATATCTAGACTGCAAGTCCATCTTGATTGATTATTTTTTTTCTACAACTGATCCAGCAGATTATCTATCATGCACATGGGGTATCTATTCTTCAGTTTGATTTTATTCAACGCCCTATAATCTATACACATCAGCCAACACCCATCCTTCTTTGGCACAATGATGATGGGTGACCCACATGGTGATGTACTCGGTCAAATGACACCCTATTCCAGGAGCTGGTGCAACCATTTCTTCACCTCACTTGCTTCTATAATAGATTGTTTGTATAACCCAATATTTAGCAATGGGGATTCTGGCAATAGCTAGATCTCATGCTCCACTTATCTCTTAGATGGTAACCCTTTAAGTTCTTAGAACACATCCTTGAATGCCTATAAAAACTCCTCCAATTTTGTTTCTCTTTCTTAGTACACCCTCTAGGATTCCTTGCCTCTTATTAAATCCTCTTCAGACTGAATTTCTATTAAAAAAAATAAAAAATACTTCTTGTTGGAACTGATCAATTTCTTGGCTTGGTTGGCAATTACTAGTGAAATCTTTGATTTGCCTTTGTGTGTTGATGATGAATGATTTTCCACCTTGATGAGTCGGTATTGGTTAGCTCTCCTCATGAATATTGTATCTCACATGTACATGTATGGACTCCCAAACACAACTCAACAAACATCAAGGGGAACCACATCCAGATCTACTTCATCAATAAAATCAGCAATGACAGCAAATCTAATTTTGCACTATTTTGTTACCTTCAACTTTGCATCATATGGGTATGGATGATCAAGAACTTCCAATCCCAAATTCTTGACCAGCTATAGTGCAATGAGAGTCTCCTGTGATCCTGATTCAAATAGTGCATCAATCTTTGTCTTCATGATATGCATATTTATATGGAAGATTTTGGTCATTTCTTTCTCTTCATGTTGCTGAAGGATACTTAGATTCAACTCCTTCTACACTGATGTACAAACTATCTTCTCATCCACGTTCGAGTTCCTTTCAACTTGGTTGCTTGAATCAGTGGTCATGAGATTCTTCTTCTTATTATCTTTCTTCTTGTTCTTTGGTTTAGCTCAGCGTGCAACTTTTGTCATTTCTCCTCTGTATGGCCATTAATGTTGTAATGGTTGTAGTGGTTGCTAGGATCTTTCACTAGTGTGTTGTGACAAACGTCCTTTTATATTTTCCCCCTTTTTTATTCTTCTTCCCCTCCTTAGAAGCTTCTTGATGTTCATTTCACTTCAGTCCACTTGATTGCACTCTTTTCATGCCTATGTTCTCCAGGTACTGCCCCTATACACAAGCCTCATCCATCGATTTGGGCTTGAACAACATCACTTGCTCATGTAGATGATGGTGCAGGCCCCCAAAATTCTTGAGGAGTACATCTAGTTTCTTTAGAAAGATACCCAAAATTATAGCCATCTTTCTGAATTTTGTGGTGTACTCCTGCATGCTTTGGCCCATTTTTTTCATGAAGTAATGCCATCGGATCCACTAGTCCTCCATGTACCGAATGGGATAAAACTATGACTTAATGAGGATTTTGAAATCCTCCCACTTAGTCAATAGAGGTTCTCCCTCCAACCTCAGGGGTTCTGTGTGGCTCTCCCACCAATTCAGTGCATGGCCCTCTAATTTCAGTCGCGCGAATGAGATTTTTTTCCCTTCCTTGATCTGATGGATGTTGCAATAAACTTCCAGTTGTCACAACCACTGGTTCAGCTTCAAAGCATCAATCTCACCATGGTATGACTTGATATCGACTTTTTATTCCATTTTGAACAAGGATTGATACACAACACTCGAACTGGGTTGATATTTTCTGGGTTTTTCTATGGTTGGTTTTATGTTTCTCCCCAATCTTTTGATCCTTGTTCACATTTTTCCTCTACATTCGAACCCCTATATTCTCAAAATATCCCTAGCTTATTGCTTAGGGCCGCCATGAGGAGGTTTACATTGTGGTTTATATCTGCGACTTGTTGTTCGAGTGCGAAAACCTCACCTCCGCAGGATCGTGAGGTTCATTTACATATTCATCGACCATGCTTAGGGCTTTATGATTTTGGCCCTATCGATCTAGATCCCCTGCAAATATCCACAAATACCCAAAGAAACCTAGATATTATACCAAGTTATCTATAAACTTTCGTGGATATTCCACTCGACAATTTGTCACAACATATCTAATAATATTATATTAAAACTTTGAAAATTATACACTATTACAATTTATTAAACTTTAAGTTATGTGGATTTAACTGTAATTAGTGCATGAATGCAAATGGAAATTATGTAAAAAAGTAGAGAATGACAAAACAATCTCACACACACATAAGACACAAGATATGTTCTATGGGAAACCCTTTCGGGAGAAAACCCAGCTGAAAGGTGAGGTTGCTTTGCTCTCTTTCTCTGTCTGGAAATATAGATGAAGGTACAAAGAAGTAATGCATGTGGCTCATGGGCTGCTACAATGCACAAATCCTCTGTGTTCTCTACCTCCTGTCTCTCTTCGTTGTTTTTTCTCAACTATGGAACAAAATTCTCATAAAAGAATGGAAATGCCTCTTCCTTATAACACAGCCCGATAACCTACTAGCAGTTAAGGTTGAATACATCAACTCTTAACTTGAGTTACAATATAGAATCTTCTAGAGTATTTTACATCAAAAAAATGTCCATTTTCCATAAATAATGGGGGTTGACGTGACATCCTCCTCATTGAGTGTGTGCTATATTCTTTGGACCATATATTAGGTGGGTAGACCTACTTATGGTTCTGTGCATGGGTTTTGCACATGGTTTTGGGAATAATGGTTTTTTTCCCATGGTATCTTGTAGATCCAAACAAGGGAACTATGGTTATTTTCTAATCCAGGGTTTATGAATGCTTCAACATGTATATATATATATGAATTGTAACATTAAAAGGAACATAATGAAAAATTAATCTGGTAGTCCCGGTTTTAGGATCCAGGGGAAATATTTATGTATTTGTTTTATATTCTCGCCATTGTATATTTTCTATTTGTAGAAATTTATGAATAATATGGCACTTACGCAACCGAGATTATCCTGATTATACACTATTACAGAATACATGCATAATACATAATCTCATCTACATTGATCATCAATTTAGCAGTATTCAGAAACATACACATGCACACATAGAAGCATCAAACACATATATCAACACAGTATGTATCCCGAGGAAAGCATCTCGCTAAAAACCCCAAAATATCTATATATTATATGATTGATAACATGTAACAAACATAGTACAATACTCCTCACAAGTACTCAATATTATCTCCACCTGTTACACACAATACAGCTCAGATCTGATCTCCAAATCTCCTCCACTGCTTGCCTGCCTCCACTGTGCAATCCTGCAAGAACAATAATGATAACCAAACTCGTTCCAAGTTCTTTTTACCTTGGAAAATCACTCACACTGGAAATCACGTGAGCACGGGCTATAATCATTTGTTCTTGGCCACAATTCTCATTGGCATAACTCAATCCCACTGATTGTGCAAGATCTCATGCACAACTATAGTCACAACTGATAGCAATCTCAATCTCTAACACCTGTCTCCACTGAACTGTACATGCACTAATTTAACTGATGTATTCTTCAGTTGCATTATGAGTTAATAATTAGTGAATTGATTAATAACTAATTCACACAACTCATCACTTAGTCTATTTTCCAGTTAGACTAAATACAACCAGTTCAACCAAGTCAAATTGAACACAACTCCATCGACTCCACCTCCAGCTCCACTAAACTCAACCAGTTGAATTCTAACTGAAGTCCTGCATGCAATAGCTCATTCAACCCATAGGTAACCACGTGATTCCTTCTGTCAGCTGCATGTGCCACATATGTGGCTCCAACTGAGGTGATCCAACAAAATAAGATAAAGTTTATAGTCTAAATATTATTATGAGCTAATAATATTTGACTGCTCTATATTTAGACTTGACAGTGTCACCGTTGTTGTCTAAAAATAGAAGTCCGTCTATTTTTTCCAACTTGACCAATCATCCATAAATAGCATCCTGCAACTCATAGACATAATCCATATGTCTAAAAATAGACATAGTCTAAAAATAGACTTTGCGCCATAATTTGACTGTGGGCCCACTTAGTGAAGGCGACTCCTTTCCACTAAGCTCCATCATCTTGTTGTATTCTCAACACTCCCTCTCAACAAAATATGGATTATCAGCAACCCCTATCCTGCCTCGGTGGTATTCGAATTTGCTCCTGGTGAGCACCTTCGTCAAGATATCAGCATCCTGATCCTCCGTTGGAATGTATGAAAGTAACATGATTCTCCGCTACACACAATATCTAATATGATGGTACCTGATGTCAATATGCTTAGATCTATCATGAAATACATGATTTTCCGAGAGTTTAATGCAACTCTGGTTATCACATTAAATCACAGTAGGCTCTAAATGAGAATCGAACAAACAGACCATAATCTTCCTCATCCATATAGCCTCGCATGCAGCCAAACTTGCTTCCATATACTCAGCCTCTGTTGAACTGAGTGCCACAGATCTTTGCTTCCTGCTGTAACAAGAAACTACTGTCGACCCGACACTGAAGACCCCTCCTGATGTGCTCTTTCTGTCCGTTGGGCTTCCTGCACAATCTGCATCCGTGAAGCCAAATAGCTTCACCTCATCCTCTTGTCTATACCACAATCCATATGTTGATGTGCCTCTCAAATAACATAATACATGCTTGTCCGCCTTCCAGAAGAGCTTGGTTGGCTTAGCCATAGCTTGTGAAAGCTAGTTAACAACATAGCATATATCGGGTCGTGTATTGAACAGATACATAAGCGACCCCACCGACTGTCGATAAACAGTAGCATCCACTTCTTCTGCCGAAGTGGCATCCTCCTTCCTCCAACCTCCAGGAAGAGGAGTATCAACAGGCTTGCAACCATGCATGTTGAACTTCTCCAATATCTCCCGAGCATACTTGCCCTAAGAAACAAATAGTCCATCATTGTGCTACCAGATTTCCAATCCCAGGAAATAATGAAGGAGGCTGAAGTCCTTCATCTCAAACTCCTTAGCAAGATCATCCTTGCATGAACGTATGAACAGCTCATCACCCATTAGAATCAAATCATCTACATACAGTACAATGATAAGCAACTTACCCTCCACCACAATCTGGTATAGGTTAGGATCCGCCTCACTCTTGGAGAATCTAAGTCTGGTGAAATAGCTGTCTATCCATGTGTACCAAGAACATGGTGCTTGTTTCAACCCATACAACGCTCTCTTGAGCCTGCACACATGCGAATTGTTGCTGAAGATCTCAAAACCTTCAGGCTGCTCAATGTACACCTCCTCCTCAATGACTCCTTTGAGGAACGCAGTTTTCACATCCATTTGATGAATGTGCCATCCCATCTGCGCTGAGAGAGCAAGAATCGTCCGTATGGAAGAATACCTTGTGACAGGTGCAAAGGTCTCCTCATAATCGATCCCCTCTATCTGTGAAAAGCCTCGGGCAACAAATCTTGCCTTGTACTTCTCCATACTCCCGTCAGTTGCCTGCTTAACTTTGTAGATCCATCTCGAACCCACCACTGATTTCCCTTCCGGTCTAGGAACAATCTCCCATGCATTATTTCTGACAATAGAATCATACTCTTCCACCATGGCGTCTACCCATGTGGGATCCTCCACAACGTCCTCGAAAGAGGATGGCTCAGTCACAACACACTTGCTCATAAGAGCCATGTATCCAGTGTACCAATCAGGTGACTGTCTCTGTCTACGTTGGGCTGTAGGTGGTCCTACAACTTTCTCTGCATCTTGAGCCAATTGCTTAGCTTCTGTCAAGCGCCTTCGCCCTCTGATGGTTGGCGCTGCATAAGTGGTCTCTTCCACTCCATGAACCTCGTCCTGTGGCTGATCCACGTCCTGAAGCTCATCCTTAGGAACTAATAGCTCCTCATCTGCATGCAAGTGTAGCTCCCTCTCAAGCGAACACTTCATGGCTTTCTCCTCCTGAAATTTTATATCCCGTCACACAACAGTTTTACCACTGTCTGGCAAATACACATGATAGTTGTGGGGTGTATCAGTGTACCCCACAAATATCCCAACCTTTGCAGTCAGCTCCAACTTGTTTTTGGCATCCTTCGTTACATGCATGTAAACGTTAGCACCAAAAATCCCCAAATGAGAAAGATCAGGCTTCTTACCAGATTAAGTCTCCTCAGGTGTACTCATGCCAAGTATCCTATGAGGACAACGGTTCTGCACATAAACTGCTGTATTGCATGCTTCCGCCCACAAGTGAAGGGTAGGCCCTGATCATGCAACATTGCCCGTGCAGCACCCACAATCGTTCTGTTCTTCCGCTCAGCTACCCCGTTCTGCTGTGGGTTATGGGGAGCTATGAGCTCTCTTCGAATCCCTTCTGCACTGCAGAATTCCTTGAACTCGCCAGAGATGTATTCACCACCATTATCGCTCCTGAGAGCCTTCACCTTCTTCCTCGAATCCTTCTCGACCAGTGCTTTGAACTCATAGAACTTTGAGTATGTCTCGCTCTTCTTTTGCATGAAGAAGATCCAACACTTATGAGAGAAATCATAAACAAAAGTCACATAATACCCGTGTTTTGCTGTCGAAGCTACTAAGAAAGGTCCACACACGTCTGTGTGAATTCTCTCAAGGATCGTCATGGCGTGACTATCCTTCTCGTGAAAGGTGGCTTTCACAAACTTTCCCAAAGTACACCCCTTACACTGATCTGACCACGCAAGTGTGTCTTTAGGAAGCCCAGTAGTGATATGCTGCAGTATCTTCAAGGCTCCATGGTGAAGGTGACCCAATCTCCTGTGCCACAGCTCGCCATCATCCCAGCTCACCAATCCTTCTGCCTTGCATGCCATTGCTGCGCATCCATCTACATGCAACTGATAAAGGTTCCTCACTCACCCCTATCTTCCGGGTTTCTCCAGTTGTCTTGCTGCGCAGGAAATCCTTTCCCTTGCTGAAAACAACATCATATCCCTTGTCTTCTAACATTGCCCCAGAGATAAGATTATTCTTCAATCCTGGAACATGCATGACTTCCTTCAATAAAAAGGGTTTACCAGACTCCCTCTCAAAGGAAATGGTACCGATACCGGTCGTACTGTATCTACCATCATCGCCCATCTTGATGTGCACTCCAAGATCTTTCTCATCTAGATCAGAAAACAAATCTCGATCTCCTGTCATCTGACAAGATGCACCACTGTACAAGAACCATACCGATCCCATCACACTTGATACCAAGCATGCGATCAGTGCAAAATCCAGCTCAAACTACGAGGCTAAGGCCTCTCCCGCTGCAGATCCAGTAGCTTGCTTATTTTTCTTCTTCTGCGGACAATTCGTGGCATAGTGTCCGTGCTGGTGACAGTGAAAACACTTCACCTTGGACATGTCCTGCTTCTTTCCTTTTGCACCAGAATGAGAAGCTTTCTTGTTCTTCCTCTTCTTTGCTTTGGCATCCAAAGCACAATTTTCTTCATCAGTTGCCTTTGATGAAGATCCGTCCCTGGTATTCCGCCTGATCTCCTCTTGCACAAGATCCGACCAAAGTCGCTCCCATCCTGGAAATTTCTCCCGACCATTGATAGAGTCCTGATATGCCACCTCTTCGGAAGACCAAGGAGAGCCAAGCTCACCAAGTCCTCATCATCGACAGTAACCCCCACACTTCCCAGCTCATCTCGACACTGAGTGAACTTCGTGAGATACTTGGGAATACTGTCACCCTTCTCGCATTTGATGTGTCTGAGTTTATCTTTGAGCGCCAGCTTCCTCTGATCGCTCTTGCTTTGGAATAATTCTGTTAATGATTTCCACATCAAATATGGAGTAGCCTTTCCATGGAGGCTGGACACAATGTGATCCTTCATGCCCTCCAACAGAATCCTTCGACATTTTGCGTTCTTCTTTTGCCAAGCATCAGCTTGAGTAGCATCAGTAGGCTTTGGGATATCCGTATCTATGAACTCCTTCAGCCCATTATCATCCAATACTGCCTCCATCCTTTCCTTCCATGCAATATAGTTTAAGCTGCCCTCAAGAGCATACTCCAATCGCAATCCGTTGAAAGACATTGTTGCGTTGTCACCAAGAAAACACTGCTACAAATTCGAATTCCACCATCAACCAACTCAACTACTTCCGATCTAAAATTCGTGAGAACGAAGTATTTCTTATACAGAGATCGACTGTATGGGCATTCACCGGATATCTCACCTTCCAAAAGAAGGATGAATCCAGAGGCTACCTGGCCCGATTACAGACTCTCCCTGAAGAAATAAAACGTAGTCACTTCCTGAATAATAGATCTGATGATCAATCCTCGCTTTGATATCCTGTAGAAATCTCTTCTACAAATCAACCAGCTCTGATACCATGTAGAAATTTTGAATAATTTAACACATATTCAACAGAGATTATCCTAATCATGTACTATTGCAGAAAACATACACAATACATAAGCTCCTCTACGTTGATCATCAATATAGCAGCATCAATAACAATAAAACATCAAGAGCATTCACACATTAACACAGTATGTATCCCGGGGAAAGCATCTCGCTAAAAAACCCAACTATCTGTATATTAATGATTGAGTCATGCAACATTACAAAGTACAATGCTTATCACAAGCAATCCAGTACCAGCTCCACCTGTTACACACAATACAGCTCAGATCTGAATCAATCACTGGCTAAAATCTCTTCCGCTGCTTGCCTGCCTCCGCTGCTCAATACCTGCACAAGAACTGGTGATGATTCCAAGGAAACCACGTATTTCCTTGGCTAAATCACGTGAGCACAAGCTACAATGTGGGAAAACTCAT
>APFE030641644.1:71909-102152 GCA_000404065.3 Pinus taeda | reverse complement strand
ACAACACTTTTTGAAGGAGAGGGGCATGTTAGGGCCCTATACTACTAGTGTAACCCCTTATTGTTATTAGTACAACCCCCTTATTATATTGTTGTGCCCATGTAGTCCCCATATTGTTATTATTGTGCCCCATAGAAGCCCACTATTGTTATTATTGTTCCCTTGCATTATTATTGTTATGCCGACTCTGATTATATTATGACCCCTTAGACTCCTATATATAGAAAGGAGGTCTTGTCATTTGTATCATCCGAGAATTGTTCATTTGTGTAATGTAAAGGAGGTTGCCCCCTCGAAGAGGCTAGATTCTAAGGCGTTCAACTATCTTTTCTATATTTTTGTGAGGTGGTTTCATAGCATTTGGTGACGAAATCTATTCCCCATTTTAAAAAAGGATCGAAAACTTTAATAGGGCGAAGAGGAGTTGGAGGCGCTCACATCTTGTGATCATAAACCTCGAAATTATGGCATTTTCTGACTGCAATAATGCAATATTTAAACATGGAAGGCCAAAAATAGTTAGCGTGCAATATCTTTTGGGTAGTGGCATACCCAGACGTATGAACAACACACGCTCTAGAATGACAATCATATAGTGTTTTTTCAGCCTCTTGAAGAGTTAGGCATTGCCGAAAAATAGAGTCAATACTTTGATGATAAAGAGTATTGCTAACAATGTTATATTGTTGGGATTCGTAGCATATGTGACGACAATTATTTCGAGATAACTCAGGCCTAAAATTTTGGGTTTGAAGATATGTGATGATATCTCCATACCAAGGAACAGACGTATTGATAAGAAAGAGAGATTCATCTGCCAGAGAATCTTTTATCACTGTTTCTGTATCAGTATAGGGAAAGTCACATAATAATTCAACGAAAACTAAGGATTTTTTAGATTTAGATCTTTCGAATTCCGAATCAAGCTCCTGTAAAATGACTACCCATTTGGAGAATTAGCCCCTTAGCAATTGTTTGGTAAGAATGTACATCATAGGGTTGCAATTCGAAATGACTGTCGTTTTTCGTAAAAGTATAGAGTGACGAAAATGCTGAACAACTGCCAATGCTAATTTCTCCACATGTGCATACTTTATCTCAATTTTAGTGAGATTTCGACTTAGGTAATAAATCACATGTTCATTGTTAAATTCATTGTCATGAACTAATACCATGCCAATGGTGGCATATGACACGGCTAGATATAGAAAGTAATCCTGATGATAATCAGGCGGATGTAATAACGATGCATGGGTCAACGCATATTTCAATGCATCAAAATCTTTTTCAACAAGCTCATCCAAAATGAAAGGAATGCCCTTTTTCAAAAGTCGGGTAAAACCTTTGGTCAACTTGACATAGTTGGGTATGAATCTACGTAAAACTTTTTCTTTCCCCTGCAAAATTTGGAGTCGATGAAGAATAGAAGGAGTAGGCAAGTTCATAATTTCCTCTACCTTAAGAGGATCGACACGAATGTCTTCTTTTGAAACAACAAATCCTAGAAGTCGATCGGATTGTACGCAAAAAACGCATTTGTGGGGATTCAAACGAATACTGTAGTGCCTACATCTAATCATTTGTTTCCAAATGTGATGAATGATCATGCTGTTTCCGTGAGTGAGCTGGTAGGTCATCTAGGTATGGCTAGAAAATGTGTTTGATATCATGAAACAAGTAAGAAATCGCTCTTTGAAAAGTTGCGCCAACATTCTTCAAAACAAATGGGAGTTTAGGATAAGTAGAAGTTCCCCATGGGCAAATGAATGCAGTTTTATGCTGATCGGCGGGGAGTATGTTTATTTGGTTGTAATCGGAAAACCCATCCATGAAAGAGAAAATATCATTTCCGACACAATCATCAACAATTTGATCGATATACGGGGTTGGGTAATTATCTTTTGGACAAGCCTTGTTAATGCCCCTATAATCGACACATACTCGAATGGTTCCTTGTTTCTTATTAATTGGTACAATGTTTGATACCCAATCAGTCAAAGGAACGACGTAAATAAATCTCGCTTTTAACAGTTTTTCAACTTCAACTTTTATAGCAGCAACTTTTCGCAGATGCACTAGATGCAATCTCTGTCTAACAGGCTTGGCATCCGGATAAGTCTTAATTTCATGCACTACAATACTAGGATTAATTCCTAACATTTCTTCGTAAGACCAGGAAAAAATGTTGTGGAATTCCTGAAATAGGGCTTTATATGTTTGAATTTATTCAAAAGAACAAGAAGCACCTATATGAATATTCTCAGTAATTCTGGGTTTCAATGAGATGTTTATTGGCACAGTTGCCGATATGTTTTCTAAATTATTTTCAGATTCAAAATGAAGAATAGACATCGGGCATTCAATATTATTCACAATGTGAGGTGAAAACATAGACAAAAAATTATTCTCGACTTTGTCAAGGCATGGTAAGAAAGATGAGTGATGATGGTAATCGTCCCATGGAATTTCATCCAAAGTCTTTACCTCAATAATGCCTTCATCAGTTATAAACTCTTTATCAAAAGGATCAGGTATTGATATTGGTTCTAAATGTGAATAATGAGAATAATCATCGATGATTGTATTCATTCGATCATTTTCAGATGGTGATGGGTTGGAAAAGAATTGAACTGCCTCATAAGCCAATTCAAAAGGGCTAAGAGGCATTTGATTGCCATACAAGGCTAATTCTGACTCTGAAGGCACTTTCCAAGGATTCGAAGATTCAGGAGCTTGATGTAATCATATTGACCTGGGAAACATTACGAGGAAGATTTGGTGGAGGGAACATGAAAGTTCCCATAAGAAATGAGTGTTTAAGAAGGCCAATACCAATGTCTTCATATGCAGTAATCTATTTTCCAACAAAGGGAACACTATTAATAGAGTTAGGGTCCAAAGTGTATCGCTGGTCTACTTTCATAATTTTCCCTTTATGAGGAAACATAATCATTCAAAAAAATGATGAGACCATGACAGATATGGCGTAAGTCCAACTTCGACCCAGTAATAGGTTATAATCAAGTTGAGCTTCAATGTCCTCAACTTCAATTGCAACCGTTTTACCTTCTAATTCTATAGGCAGGTAATTCAAAATCCCATAAGGCTAAAAGCCTCTTCCATAAAAGGATTTGAAAGTTGTGGGAGACTGAAGCTCTCCAAGGAGGGATAGACATAATGCATGTAGATGATCCTTCATCAATTATCGTTTGAAAAACTCGTTTTGTCTTGAAAAAAACTGGTATCTAGAAAGCCAGTTGATGTGGGAGTCTGGTTACATGATTTTTGAGATAAAAAATGATTATAGTAGAGTCCCATGGATCAACTGCTCCTATATATGATAAAAATAATTTCCTTTGTGCTGGACAAGTCTGCAACACTTTGAGAGGCGACATTGCTGAAGGTGACATAGCCAGATCTTCAACAATATTGTAATTTTGAGTAGCTCTAGCATGAGGATTAAAATATGACTTTTGAAGAACACCCTTAGGAGGTGGTTGAATTACCATATAAGGATTAGGTTTTTCAATTTGTAGAGGTTCATAAATAGGGGGAGTTGATGTGGAAGAATGACTACGTAAACTAGAATCATTTCCATCTACTCTAGGACTTTTAGATCCATAGTCTTTGGACCTCGTAGCTACCATAACTTGTGAAGAAATCATCATGATGTCTGCTGATGTGGAAGAGGAAGATGGGTTATGGGAAACCATCTCACTGTCTTGAGAAGGAAATGGATCCTTCAAAAAAACGGGATTAGGTGAACCCTTAATGAATTTAGAAACTTCAGCGCCATGAGGGCATTCCTTGGTGTAATGATCATCATCACAGATTAAACAAGGATAGGGATGTTTCTTCTTTTCGTCAGACAATTGATTCTTGTTTGATTTCTCCTTGGGAGTAGTGTCTTGTTTGGCTTTTCCGTTTCCTTTCTTTTCACCTCCATATTTCTTGTTTTATCCAATAGATGAATCTATGACATTTATTTCAAAATTAACTTCAGGAGAAAGATCTTCTTCGAGTGAATTTGGTAAGGCAAAAGTCTGAGTCTTCTTAGTATTTTTCTTTTTGTTCTGATATTTTTGACTAATAGAACCAATCGCACCATCAACAACGTGTGATCCTGTAAGAGCTGGGTTGGTTTGACCTGGACAAGGCAAATATGGATTTTTTTCATACAAAGTGTTAGACTGAGTATAAACAAGATCTAAGTATTGGGCATGAGTGATAACTTTCTCTTCAGTTACAACGCCAACTTTGGAAACATCTTCAGTAATTACCAACAAAAGTGATTTTATAAACCATTCGGCTAAGATCTGATCTGGGATATAAAATTTAACTAAACGACGCCTTCATCTCCATTCATGAATATGATATAAAATATAGGGAGACGTTGACTATTTCAGAGAAGTTACAAGTTCAGTACCATTATCATGTCGAATGGGTAGTTGAAAATGCATCAAAAAAGCAGTGGCTATGGCGTTGAAAGTACCAAAAGAAGCTTGCGGTAATTCAACATACCACTTAGTTGCCGAACCAGTTAAGGTTCATTGGAAAATACGTAATATAATTGAATCATCGACTAATGAGTTTGAGGCGCACGAAATATGATAAGTCATGACATGATTTGATGGGTCCTCTCTTGATTTTCCCTCAAATTTTGGAATGTCACTAGGAAACTTCGTAGGAATTGCTGGCCAAAACGGTAGATAGAAAATGGGATCATTTGCTAACTGAGATAGATCTAGTAAATCCAGAGTTGCAATAAATGGTAACTGGTGGTTAGGGTCTTGTTGTGGGTATTGATAACCCTGAGGTGCGAGTCCTATTCTTGGAGGAGGATACCTAGGATATCCTAGAATAACCTGAGCAGTTGGAATTTGCATACCTCCCAGGTATCCAGGATCAGCCATACCGAATTACGTTGAATTGGTATTTGAAAAGTATGACTGGGGTATGGTTGATTTTGGAAAGGATGACCCTGACCCATTTGACCTTGGATAAAATTTCCCTGAAAGGGTTGACTATGCAAAGTTTTACCTTGGAAGAATTGACTTTGAAAAGGTTGGCCTTGAAAAAATTGACTCTGGGGTTGACCTTGAAAACCCTGGGCCTTGAAACGGTGTTTACACATATGGTATACTAGGCTATACCACAAGTATTTGGGGTATAGACTAAACTGTAGGAACAATTTGATAAAAAGGTGCCTGAGGAATAGTTTGAGTAGTTGGTTGCACTGTTACTTGAGAAGTAATTGGAAGAATTACTTGTGATACTCTAGGGATGGGAGTTGACAGTGAGCTCAAAACTGTATTTTGAAGAGATGTTTGCACAACAGACTGAACCAATGTTTTTGGAGTACTTGGGATAGGTTGCTGGAGTGGTTGCTAAACAAGTGTTGATGGATTACCCTGGACAGGTTGTTGGACTTGAATATGAATACCTTTGATCCATGAAGATCTTGTCATATCAGTTGCACAGGTTTATTTCATCATCAACATGCAGTTCATGGGAAACGTTCAATCTTCAGCAATATTGTTGATTCAGTAATGTGGTGCATGGTAATCATCATGTGGGGTGTTATGTCACATTGTGACAATTTGTTGTAAAACGGTTTTTTTTTAGATCAAAGGATGTAAAAGTCTAAAGGCTAAACCTAAGACAGGATAAAACTATGCTACAAAAAACAACCTAGCCCTAAAAAAAGAAGAAGCTAAGGATCAAACCTAATACAACACCTAAGAACTACAACCCATTCGACCATGGTGCTACATTTCAAAACATTGTAAAACATTGTAAAACATTACAAAAAAATGTAAAAACATTATAAAAATACACAGGTCCCTAACCGCATCAGAACTGTGACAATAACCATGATCATGTGAGCGGATACAAGGGTTAACCATCAGGTTTAGCATCTGAGCCTGACCGCGCGTAGGTTGTATCTAACTGTGTTCATATGAGCGGATAAAGGATCTAATAGTTACGGTTAGCAGGCTGTCGGAGGTTACTCTAACCGTAGCGTCAGAACCGCGGGCATGTGGACACACGCCAAAAGACCGCGCAGTCACCAGAACCACCGAAGCCCTAACCACGAGGTTAACTCACCTGTACACATGCGCTGTCAGCACTCCTCCACTCGATTATCTAACCGCTAACGGATTCGGGCTAATCCAAGGTTGAAAGTGGGTTTTTGTTCGGATTTGTGATATTTAATTACACCTAGGTGCTGAATGTCTCTAGGTGACATTAATTCATTAACCTGAAACCCTAAACTAACCCTATTTTGAGCTTATTCACTCCTAAACTCAGCATAAAGGAGTTAGAGTGCATTTGGAGGGTTATAAAGAGATTTTGGCTTGTTGAAGAGTGGGAGAGGAGTTTTAGAGTTTTGTATGCAGATTCTGGAGGACATAGGCTATTTTGTTTTCAATGTAACAGGAGCATTGGGAGTTGGAATTGGTAACTGTGATAGGCGTTGGAAAGCCAATTCAGAGAGATTTCTCGTGATAGTGACTAGAAGTGCCTACGTGCACAATCAATCTGGTTAATTTTCTGTGTAATCAACCTCCTCAAATTCAATCCTAATAAAGCAAACGCCCATCTTGAAAGTGGACCCAGAGACGTAGTCCATTAGGGACAAACTCTGTAATCAATATTGTTTTTTTCCCCTGGAAAAATCGTAATATTTCATTTATGATTAAATTACATGTTGTAGATGCCTCTTGGCATATGCTATAAACAGATTTCCAAATAAGAAGCTCAAAATGCCGCATAGATCCTTTCACACCACGCAGGGTGTATGGATTTCATGAAATAAACTGGTAAATGCAATTTTTTTTTTGTACAAATGGGGAAAAGTTAGGCTTTTCTCCCTTTCTTCCTCTCAACCTTTCTCCAAACCCCCTGTGATTCTGTGGGAGTTATGAGTGCTAATGAGTGCCATTTTCAGCCACAGGTTGTGGGTTATCAGAATCTGATGTATCTGATGTGTGTTGGCGTTTATTTCTTCCCATATCCATTTCTGATCTTCTTGCCAATGCTGTCTCTATATCTTCCTGTGGATTTGTATCTTCTGCAACTGGTTCTTTATTCATCTGATTGTTCTTGTTTGGGTTGGCATAATCCATCTCTTCTTCCTCCTTGTCGTCCAGGGGAGGTGGTGGAATATACCATCCCTTTGCTTGTTTTTCCGTTTTCTTCTTTCTGCGATCTTTTTTGACTGCTGGGCACGTGTTCTGTAAGTGTCCTGTTTGTCTACATATTCGGCATCTGAATGCAGTGTTTTCATAATCTAATACTTGTGTCCAGCTGCTCTGTCTATGCTTTAGCTGGATTTGGTCTGGAAGGCCTTTGCTGAGGTCTACTTCCACACATATTCATGCGAATGTATATATTCTTTCCTCCACTCACTGGGAGTCCATTTTAATGTAACGCCCAATTGTATTTCCAATTCCAATGAGTACTTGCTGATTCCAGAGATGTATTGGGAGGTTGTGTAGCAGCAACCAAACTGGCATCTTCAAGACAACCATTGTGTTTGCATCAAAACCTGGGAACCATGGTGTGATGAAGAGTCTAGTGGATCCCCAAAACCAAGGTCCTTCCTGCATTACTATGTCTCTATCTATTGTTGATAGAAATTTCACTATGAAAAAACCCTTGGAGCAGAGATGTATTTCGCAGTGCATGGTCCAGTTCGTGTAGATCCAAATAAAAAGATCCGCCGGTTTGGGCCAAAAGCAGTTAAATCTGCATATTATTTCTTGTCTTTCATATATGGTGCATTGCTCATCTATTTCTGGTGTATCTATGTTGTATTCTGGGGTGTGCTCCAGCTGTTCCATTATGTATGGCCTTGCGTCCATACCTGTTTGGGTCGGTGCTGTTCCTTCTGTGTTTTTCCCTTGTAGGACGTTTTTGAAGGAAATGCTGCCTGGTTTTTTCCCAGTTGAACCAGTGCCACTTCCTCCTGCCCTGTCTGGAATCGTGTTATTGTTGGTTTCACCTCCTCTTAACCTCAGATTGAGGATGATTGTTGACAGAGGTGTGATTCTGTATTCCCAAAGGTATTTTCTGTCTTGTAACACTCTGCCCCCATGTATCAGGTTTTGTGTTCTGATGGGGTAACCCAACTATTGCATAATAATATCCTGCATTTGCTTGATAGTATCTGTCTCTTTTACCCAGATTATTTTCGATTTTCCTTCAGGATTTTTTTATAAAAACTTGGAAACTGTCATCTCTTACCAGGATTCCAGATCTTGTTTTTGGCAGATCTAACCTTGTGATTCTGCTCTTCTCCTTTTGTTCACATCGGCACAACTTATTCGGCGAGGGGGCTTCCAGATCTGACCAGTAAGAGGGTCGATCTACCTCAAGAGGATCTCAATCTAAAAGCCTGAGATGCGATCTGTGCTCCATGCCACGGAACGATGGATTTAATGCCCAATCAAGGCTCAATGGCAGTTGGATGTCTAGTTCTGCATCATAATAAAACAGATCAGCGTTTTGATAAGCGGAGATCTGGAGATTTTGTTCATACCTTTGACAGAGTCGGCGGTTGTTCGTCCTGTGGGCTCCATTATTGCTAGGGTACACTCCCACACCAAGCACAATCTTGCAGGCAGCTACGGCCTTTGGGTAGACTGTCAAGTGGCCGATCCGTATACATTTCCTCAACTCATCCAAACCCTTTATGCTGATCAAGAGTTTTTCGACTGTCTTCGCCGCCTGAGGGAGACCTGTATACACCAGATCTGGGCAAGTTCATGCCTCCATTTTCGTTATACACCCTGGCTGTTGCAGATAACATAGGAACCTTGCTCTCTGCGTACCGATGATGACCCACGCAGGACTCACTGCTTCCGGCTTCTTGGACTCTCCAGAGGGTTGACTGACGCGAGAAAGAGCCATTGCTATCAAGAGATCAAAACCCTCGCAGAAGTCTCGCAAAATATTCTCCCAAAATTTTTGGATCCGTAATCAATATTGTTGTCTGGTATTGCTGTGTTTTTGCTGCTTATTACTTATGTTTTCGTGCTTCTTATGTTCCAATTCTGTCATAAAGTCATTCCTTTTCATTCAGTTCTCACAGTTAAAGTACCTAAAGTTAACATTCAGTTCACTGACGGTATTAATCAATTCTACTTTAGTTTAATATATGATCATTTTAGATCAACCTTGAACAAGTTATACAATAGGTTGAACAGGTTGATAAATTGGTACTTGAGGAGCAAATGACATTCGCTATTGATTAAATGAAGGATTCCATATTTTGTTCATCCTAGGATACAAAGTACCAACAACAGGTTGAGATACGACATGTTTACCTTAATCGGCTTGAGGGATTTGACCATAACTTGGATAATTTCTGGCATGAGGCTGCCCTCCAACCGTAGGGTAAGATTCGACTAAAGGTTGTCCTCCAGGAGGAGGATACGATGGTTTCCCTCTAGGTGGGTAATAACCACCTACTGGGTTAACTTGAGGATTACCTACATTGCTTGGAATCATATTTATATATTGATGAGATGTCAAGCCTTAGACAATAGAATTGGTTAAACCCATTGACATTGTTGAAGGTTGATTTGAAGGAGAAGCTCCTGAATAAGTCCCCGTAAGACACTGATATCCAGGAGGGACTAATGGGCCACCATATAAAAGTGATTATGGAGAAGTAAAAAACATAGAAGTATCTGATGACCTTTCCCCATAAATTATTATAGACATGTCAAAGCATGGTACAATAGAATAAGGAGTAGTGTATCATGGAATGCCTTGACCTAAAAGGTTCAAGGGTGTCAAATACCAAGGGTGAGGTCGAAAAGCAAAAGAAAGAAGTTTCAGGGTATCTGTCTGATCACTAGTAGAAAATTGTGTATGTGGCGATTCTTTCTCTTTGTTAGAGGTAAGTTCTTCGATACACTATCGGTAATAAGAAGTTTTACTCACGGTGAATGTGGAGCACATGCTAAAGAAGCTGAAGGTGACTCATGTTTAGAAAAATTAGACTCAGGTTCTTCAATATCTGGTTCAGTTAATTGTGAATCCAAACTCTCTCCAATGTCTGATTCTATTTGAATAGGTTCAGTAATTTTTGGATCGATTACTTCTGAGTGTGATTCTAGTGTTTGAGGTTAATCAAATTCAGATTTTGTTACTTCAGGTCCTAGAATAATAGATGTTTCTGGTTGATTTACTTTTGTTCCTGTTACATCAGAAGCTTCAAGTTAATTTGTAGGCCCAAATCCTTTTGAATTTGATTTTTCAGTTTTAATATTTTCTCAGAATATTCAGGGGGTTGGCCTAGCATTCTACATGATTGTCTCGGTAATTCAGCCACGATGAATGGAATGATAACTATATTATACTCTATATCTATATTAATATATATCTATATATATATATATATATGATATATATATATTATATATATATATATATAAAATATTTAATTTTAAATTAATAATTCACACAATATCAAAATCACACCTAAATCCTCTAAAAAGTAAAAAAACAAGCAAGGTAACACACACTAATAAATCTAGGAATTCAAGCCATACAAATTGACTTGTCACATAGATCAATAACTAATAGTTGGTGATGAAGTCCAATGTCACAGAGATCAAAGTGAATTTTTTTATATATATGAGCGATTGGAACTAGTTACACTGAAAACCTGCTTAAGGAAATGATCTGGGGCAACTAACTTCAATTATGCCATCTCGAGCAAAGATTACCCTCCAAAATGTCCAAGTGAGTCTAGCCAACGTCTGTTCCGGGTACAACAAGACTTTCCCTCTGCCATCACCTAAGGTAGAGCCCTAGGATTATGGTCACTAAGTTTACCAACTACAACAATTCTACATGGGGGGACAATGGTAAATCAGACGTACACACAAGGGAAAAGTAACAAATCTCAATCGCCTTGAAAGCTCCTCAACATGGTTAATTGGAGGTTTACTTTCAAGTGGCCCCAAGTACCTTTCAGAACCATTGTAATACGTGAAAATTTCTCTATCATAGCCAATGAACTCGGTACGATCACTTTACTAGATTTGACATGATCTTGTGCCTAACTCATGTATAAGAAGAGCTTCCCAGAGAAAAACTGGAATAATTGGATTTCTCTCCCTAACGAAAGATTCTATTGTTTGTTTGTGGCTTTGGAAAATTTACTCACTTTCCTATTCCAAAGCCCTACACTTAAGCTACTATAGGTAGTAAGAGCCATAAAAAATATAAAATTCTAATTGATTTTAATTAACACTGTGTTATTAAGATGTTGTTTACTCAATAAGTAATGAGAGTGAAACTTGTGATATTATGACTCTACTCGAAATTCTAATGAAATCGAACATGCAATTTGTAATCTATTGTTCAATGAAATCCTGATTAAGGGGAAGTAAGAGTTTCTTTGATTTTCTTCAAATAAAATGCAAAACTCACAACTTCACCAAAACTCTTTTCATAAGACAACCAATTTCACTTTGATGTAATCCAGGTGCAACAATAAACTAGGATTTCGAATTTTCCTAAGAGATCAAACAAGCCCAAAATGTCTGTTATCATTTATCACTCGAAATTTTGAAACACACAAAAATCAATCAAGAGTTTGAAAAAATGCAATTTTCCTAGTGAATGGTTTAACTTAATGATGTCAAAATGTAATTAATGAAAGATTTCAAGACTGAAAATAAATGATTTCCTTTTTATCATTCAACAATGAAAACAATTCTTCACAAAACATAACAATTTCTGAGAAACCCTAATTTGCGGTTTAAACAAAGAATTTCATCACAAATAAGCAAGATTTATAATGGATATGGTGTATTTGACATAAAAAGAAAGGAATACATTGATCTTGAGGACAACCTATCTCTTTTTGATCAATCAACAAACAAGCTAGTCATAACCCTAATGAATTTTGCGAAAGGGATTGATTTCCAAAAAGACTTCACCAAAGCACTCAAACAAGTTCAAAAAAGGTATTGGACAGTCAAAACAAATATGATGACAATTTAAGAAACCAAAATTCAACCATGGCTAAGAGAAAACCTAATTTTCCAAAAAATCCTGGGAATTGCGCAGGCGAGTAGTGTAGTTTAGTGCACATGTCCCTAGTTGTTGAGGCAACAACTGCGCAAATCTGCGCTTTCTGGGTAAACATAAACTGCACAGATCTGGGAAGTCCAAAATAAAAGAAAAAAGAAAGCAATCAACCCAGAAGATCTGCAATATCATAAATTTACCAAGACCCAGGTCCAGCTAAACAAAAAAGATAGAAAAGCAAAACCAAGGAAAGAGAAGAGAACAATAACGTTTCCCATTGGAGTTGCCAATTTGTTCCGACGGATAAATCCCTGTTGCTGGCAAAATAAATATCCCTAGATCCTAAATGAAACTAGAAATAAGCAGACAATTGAAAAGCTCTTTCCCTAAGCTTATTTCTTTCGAATTGTAAATACAAGAGTAGGAGAATAATCCTCTTACCTATTTGCGAAATGCTTGATTAAGATCCCTGCTCTTTCTCGATGAAGCTTCCCAATGCTAAAAAAGACCTACAATCACAAACATAAAAGAGATCAAAGGCATACGAAATCATAACAATTAAAACAAGCTTAATGTAATGATCAAGGAGATTAGAAATTGAGATTATCTTAATGAATATCAAAGGAAGAATAAATCATTCATCATTTCAATAAGACAATACAATGAGAAAATTGATTCATTGTATTAATTCAAGGATAAAGAAGAGCCTTACAACCTCTGCCTTGATGTCACGAGGTTCCTCCCAAATGCCTCTAAACCTCTCCTTAGTTGATAAGCCTTACAATCTAAATCCAACAACATAAGTGTATCTTTTTCGAACCTCCCAATTCCTCTATCCTCTAGTTAATTTATAGGCCAAGAGGAAGAAGTTTCAGATCCAAAAGAGAAGGATGAGATCCTCTAATTGCGGGATTAGGGTTCCTTGATGAAAGGGAACTAGCTCCATGGTTTGAGGGGTATGGCTCGAATAGATATGACCTAGAAGCTTTCAGTTGGGATATTTGACCAACAATGCTTATGGAATTCACTTTTTATTTTTACTTTTCTTTGATTTACCTGCGTGGTCTATAGTGGAAGACATAGCACAGTTCTGTGTAGTTCTCAGGGATAGAAGCTGCAAATGCGCAAAAACATACTAGTAAAAGCACGTAGGTCATACTTAACAAGTCATAAAGCCATTTTACCCAAAATTCACATCTTCTTCAAGGGTTTTTGATTGTTTGACTTCTAAGGGAGTGTAACGGAACATGTTTATGGATGTTTAGAGATCCATTTTAACGGTCAAGTATCACAGTGAAAAAATGACGTGTAAAAATGTAGCATAATTCAATTACTCTATTCACTGAATCAATGAGACATTGAAATACATGAATGTAAATGTAACACAACACATATAGGAAAACAAGATACTCTTTGTATTAATAAAAATACAAGAGATTTTACAACCAAGAATAGTAGCTGATCTTGTAGAGTTCTCCCTAATTGAATTGTCCTTCCTTGTCACAAAGAACAACTCAATGCCACCCTAATGCATGAAGATGATGCCTCCTTTAGATTCAAGGCAACATCATGAGGGTATAATAAGTCACCAAAAACCAACCCTGATGTTATGGATGGCAATAAATTTATAGGAGAGGGATGGTAGTTTAGGATTTACCATAATGAGTTTGAGATCCACTTATGATGGGAGGATGAACTCAATGGATAAGAGGTGAAGTCTCCAAGGTAGAATCATATAGGACTTTGAGCTTCTTATCCATAGTAAATAGTTAAAACAACCCTGGAAGCTTCTAAAAGAGGAAGCTTAAAAAATATTTTTAATTTTCCCGAATATCTAGAATCAACGCACCCCCAGCAAGGAGAAACTAGTGTTGAAGGCAGGTGGCTAAAGGAGCAGAGTGCGATGGGGATTAAAATCATTGATTTTCAGCAGCTAGAACCATAAACTTAGACATTTGGAAAGGGCATGCTTAGGGATTTGTGCAGGGATGATGACAACATGCTCATAGATGTGGATTGATTCGATTTGTAGGCTTATTGACCTTACGCGACAAAATGGCCTATAAAAAATTGCCCCCTAAAGCGCAAAGTCAGAAACAGTAGCTGATGACTCAAGTGCTTTACCTTGTGACATGTTTAGATCAACAATTGGTCGATACGATCATCTATTACAATACATTTTCATCATGATATCTTTGCTGAGGGAGGCATACCCATGCTTAACACATAAACTAACATTACATGTACAATGATCAAGAAGTTTGTACATTGATGACAGAGAGTGAACCCATGCTTGGATGAATGTCTGTATGATCATAGGCATCATACTTTTGTAATCTTGTATTAATCCTAAAAGCGCAGCTCGAATGGATGGAACTAGATCCAGGGTCTTCTATGTCGTTCACTTGATCATCTAATGTACGAGTCTAAACATGCGAACAAATGAGTTGGAGTCGAACATGGTAGACACCATTTTATTACCGACCAATGATGTAAGCCATTAACAAACATGAGAGAATCTACCGATGATGTTAATGGTTTTCAAGGTATTGTAGTAACATCCCTATGGTGTGAATGAATGAGCTGAAGTTGAACATCACACAAAATCTTCTGGCCGAAGGCCGATGATGAAGGCCTGTCACCGAGAGTGAGGAAACTTTCCATTGATGTATGCAAGCCCCAAGGTACTGAAGGGAGTTTCTAATTCAACTTCCTGGATAATGAGTTGATATTGATAGGAAGCGAACCGTTGTACGTGGGCCTTATTGTATCCCCCATAAATGACATGAAACATGTATCAAGACTTAGGCAGAATGATGTTGATGTATAATTGGTTCATGAACGACAAACATGAAATGAATGCTTAAGAGTATCATAGCAGATATCAACTGAGTGACTTCTCTTGAAAATATCGACGACACTTAATAGAGTTGGTAGCATTGACCCAAAATCGAATGCGGAGGCTTTGATATGGTGTGATGAACCAAAGTACAAGCAAATTTCCCAACCCAACAGTAACAAAGATGAAGTGGAAAGGTGCCATGTTAAAGAGTGACTTGCTGCCATTAATAGGTAGAGTACCATGTTTTCCCAATTTCCCCAACCATTTATGGTCCGTACCTCTTTATTTTTTAACAAGCTTAAGGACGATAACATATTCTTGATCTTTAAGTTCATCTTTTGGATGAATCCCTCTAAGTATATTTAACAAACCATGATAAGGAGTGGTTCAACCCCATCATGTTCGATGAGTCCATCACTGTTCGATGCTTTTATGAGTCTAGCGAAGGTCTAACTTGACTATTTTTTCATTTTAAAGAGTTTGAAAAAGAGGCGAAAAAGAAAACTTCAAAGGTTCATTTTCGTAAATAGTCTATTGAGTCCAAAAAGGTAGAAAATGATACTCAGGAGAACCTCTTATCCATGTTCGAATGATTTCTTCCTTTTTCATAAATAGTCTGTCCTAGTCTGGAAAAGGGTTAAACTTATACTGAGTAGACATCTTTTCATTTACTTTATTGAGTTCGAAAATTCAAGTGCTCGACAATATTTTCATGCTTAGGGAGTCTGAAAAGAGCTAAAAGTGGACACCTCTTGGAGGAACAAGTGGGATAAAGGGTAACATCTGGTTCCAGTGATGATGGAACTGCTCAAAACACGTAAAGGTCAACAAGTTGGCTAAAAACACCAGTCATCACAACGATTCCTCACAAAAAGGTAAAACAACAAGTGAAAGCTTATGATCGACCTTGTGGATGGTGACGTTGGAATGAGAAAACCAAGGCTAATCTGGTAGAAATAGGCTGATAAAAATGGAAATCATGAGAGGTAGGATGAAAATGATTTCATTTTTGCACAAGCTTGAAACATGGGAAACTATATTTGAAATTGGTTTCATTTTTACACAAGATTGAAACATGGAAAAAAATATGCTTGAGAGTTATTGGTTTCAGTTTTACACAAGCTTAAAATGGAGAAAAACTATGCTTGAAATAAGTTTGCATGCCTCCCAACGTAATGACTCAATTCTAGGCATATGCCCCCCAAGCTCCATTTCATTCACCTAAGTAGAATACTGGTTACTAACAGGTGGATGGAATGAAGGTTCATTTATGAGATCAAGTGAAAGAATCGATTGGGAATTTACGAGATCTAATCGAAGTCTCGAATTGGAAGGAACAATGTAAACTTTGAAACAAGAACTATAAACTCAAAACAAGAACTCTGGCCAAAAAACATGAAAAACAATGCAACATGAAAAGTGTGTATACTAGAATGATGGTTTTTTTTAAGGGTCACTTTTGAACATGCTTTAAAAATGGCAGTGAAAACGAATTTTTTTTGCAAAAATTGTGCAAAAAACACCCCGAAAACGAAAAGTGTTGATACTAGAATGATGGTTTTTTTTCTAGGGTCAATTTTCAACATTTTTAAAAAATGCTAGTAAAACCGAATTTTTATGTGCAAAAAAACAACTATTTTTGAGGAAAAAACACACTAATTTTTTTGGTAGAATAAAATTTTTCTTTCTTAAGTATAATTTCAACATGTTTTAGTAATGACGATAAATATAAAATAATGGGATCTCAAACACATTCAAATTCTATTATTTTTCATCCATGTTCTGAAACATATAATAACATGATACTAAAGATTGCTAAAATTCTAATTGTTTTCAACCATAACATTAAAGATACAAAAAAATTTGGAAAATTTTCAACCATAAAATTAAAAAGCCATGACATTATGAACAAATTACATGACTAAATTAATCAAAATGTCATTATTTGTAGATTGAATGAAACATACATTATATCACTAAGTTATTGTTGCATTGTAGATATTCTAAACAATAAAAATCATCATAATGAAAACATATAATCCAACAAACATAAAAATGACTCATAACTTCTTATTTAACACCATATGGAAGTCAAAATTTTTATTTCAAGATAAGATGCAAACATAAGTTATATAAACTATCTTAGACAATTACTCAAAATCACTCATATTTTCTTGCACACCATCAGAATTCACATCTTCATATGAATGCCCCATCTGAGTCCACAAGCATGCCCACCATTTCAGGTTTCAAAATTCTTCTGGATCTACGACTAGTTTCAATAGACTCCCATCTCAACTTTGTTCCTTCTGGTAACAACTTTTAAGAATCTCTATCATCTTGAAGTGAAGGGTTCCCTGCTTTGTTACATTGAAGTCATAAACAAGTATGTCAACATCCTCCAATTTTAAGAGGTCTGTGCAACGATGATTTATATTTGTCCGCTTTATTTTTCTTGTTCTGCCAATTTTTTCATCAACTACCATCTCTGGCTTATACATGCCATTGAATGGGTGTGTATTTGTGGCATACCAATGTACTTCAACGCTTGTAACATCTTCATTTTCTGTAATGACCTTTATAACCTTAGCAACCCAGAATGGATATCCATTGGGATCTCCATCTACTAGCACTGCGATCATGCAACCCTCCTTAATATCATATACTAAACCCCTGTAAAGGTCTTCCATGGATTCACGTTGTGCACGAGATCTTCTGGAACCAATATACATCTCTCTTTCCTCTGCTTGTGAATAATTAATAATACCTTGAGATTGTTGTTGTTCAATAATGTTTCTTTCCTCATGTTCATTTGACACATTTTGTGGCCAAATAAATGGATTTTTCAAAGATATATCTTCATTTGTTGTTCTTGAAATGAAATCACTTTGATTATTGAAAAAAGACTCCCACCAAACTAAATCAACAATATCAAAGTACTCATATGTATATCTAATACATTTTTTAATTTCTTCTAGGGAATCATAATAAATTATATCTCTATCATGTTTGTGTGCATTATGAACTTCAACAAATAAATGTAATAACAATACATTTGATGCAAATATTAGATGATCTCAAATGAACTTCAAAAATTCCAAACCTGATGATGATGCCCATTCTGTAGTAGTTGAATATTTCTTGCCCCATATTATTGTTTTCCCATCAATTTTTTTGATACGAAATTGATGTTGGAAGCTAATGTCATTAAGTTTTTCAATGCATTTCTCCTCACGATGCCATCCCAGAATAAACCTTCATATGTCAACAGTTTCTTCCAACACATCAAAAGTAGGCTCTGGCATGTATTATTTCTTAATACATTCAATTAATGATGGCAAGCTCCCAACTTCCTTCCTCCTCAATGTGACTGAAAAATGACTGAACATCTGATCAATATGGTCATGAGTGTGCCCAACAAGAAGGAAACCAACCTTTACCTTCTGAAAAATTCTCAATTCAATAAGCATGTTTAGATATCCAAAAACAATCTGATTTTTGTTTTCATGGCAACTATTGTCCAATTTTAGATACAAAACTTCAGGAAGATTATCAGACCAATGAGAAAGCACATCATGAATTATGGTTATTGTTATATTTGCATCATTATGAATATTTGGAGATGTGAAGTACACCCTTGGAAACATTTTCCCATTGAATACCATAAAACTGACCAAGTGATACTGACTAAAATTTTCCTCTTGTAAATTTTTGGGTGTGCGAACAAAATGTGGTAAAAGTGTTTTCTTCTAGTCCATACCATCAATTATCAAACCCAAATATTTATTTAGATTATAATAACACTTTTTTCGATGCTTGTACAAATTTTTCCTTTCACTTGTTTGTTGTTCGCGATGCTCCTGAATTTGTTTGACAATGTAATCTACACAACATAAAAGCAAGTCATTAAGAAATACATTTTCATATTTGATGACTATAAAATTGTAAAAGTTAAAGTTATGAATTCTTACCTCTTTCTGACCCTTCACATTTATCCCTTTTTGATTTAAGAGAAGCACATGTACTGCAAATCCCCATCCTTGTCTTCTTAGGAATACAGACATTGTTGAATTCTTTCTTCCATACCTTCACAAAATATTGATATGTAATAAATCGACCATGTCCCTCAGCACCTTCTGCATATTCTTTGTATAAGTTGTAGTTTTCTCGCCTTGAGAAATTATCTGGAATATGTATTTTCTCTCTGATTGGCATACACTCTCCATGCTTTGAAAATAAATCTTTCATCCATGGCATTGCAGTATTTGATAATGGACAAAACTGTTGTTTATGGCGTACTTCTGAATAAAATGTGGGATCCTTTTCCAAATTTTCTTGGATTATTGAGAGATGAAAATTACCCATTGAATGAAACATTTTGAAATCCTTTCTACAGATAAATAAAGACCCAATATGATAATCATAACCTGACAATGTAAATTGCATGCACCCCACTAAATATGAATTTTGTATGCTTTTATTCATTGAAAAATATGTCTTCTTTTTCTCTAATGAAAATTTGAAATCCATATGTTTCAAGCAATCTTTTTGAAAACGTTCATTCGAAATGAGAGCGCTGATAGAACTTCTTCTCATCAGATATTCTTTTCTACCCCTTGTATAACTAGAAAATCTTGTATTGATATGAAAAGGTCTGCTCTTACTCCTTGATACAATATTTCCTGGCAACATCTCCATCATTGGATCATCATTTGTATAAGAATTTTCATCATCATTGTGAGGAATGTTATCCTCACTATGATCATCTATGCTTTTGAAATACTGACTTGGAGGATATTCTTCATCTTCCCCTTGTTTAGTGCTACTGTCATAGTCCTTAGAATTAGGACAAAATGGAAAATTTGACTAGATGTTTATTTGATATTCTTCGTCATGCGCATTGTCAATGCTTCTCTCATAGTCCATAGGATTAGGACTACGTCGAAAATGTAACTTTTTACTTACTGAAAACTCTACATCCTACCCTTTGTCACTGCTACTCTCATAGTCCTTAGGATTAGGACTAAGTGCTTCATCCTGTCCTTCGTCACTAGTGCTCTCATAGTCCTTAGGATTAGGACTAAGTGGAAACTACGACTCTTTATTTATTTGTAAATCTTCATCACGTTCTTCATCACTGCTACTCTCATAGTCCATAGGATTAGGACTAAGTGGACACTGTGACACTCTATTCATTTGAAATTCTTCATCATATTCTTCATCACTGTTGCTTTCATAGTCCATAGGATTAGGACTAAGTGGGCACAGTGACACTCTATTCATTTGAAATTTTTCATCATGATCTTCATCACTACTGCTCTCATAGTCCATAGGATTAGGACTAAGTGGACACTGTGACACTCCATTCTTTTGAAATTCTTCATCATGCTCTTCCTCACTGCCGCTTTCATAGTTAAGAGGATTAGGAATAAGTGGACACTATTTTAAGTCTAGTGGAAGAAGAAGATTTTCATCTTGAGCAGTTAGATGTAAAGACAACCTTTCTCCATTGAGATCCGGAGGAAGAAATACATATGTAGTAGCCACAATGGTATGAGGTAAAAGAGAAGGACAGATTAATGTGCAGGTTGAAGAAGAGCTTGAATGGCTTAAAAAAGGCTCCAAGGCAATGGTATCTAAAATTTGACATATTTATGTCTACACAAGGTTATACTAGATGTCATTCTGATAACTATGTTTATCTTAAGAAACAAAAAGATGACATTTATATTATATTTTTATTGTATGCAAATGACATGCTTGTTGCAGGGTCTAACATGCAGGAAATAAATGTGCTCAAAGGAAAATCAACAAATTCTTTTGCAATGAAGGATTTGGGTGCTACAAAACAAATCCTTGGTATGAGAATAACTAGAGACAAAAAAAATCACAACTTAACATTGTCTCAGAGTGAGTACATAGAAAATGTGTTGGAAAGATTTAATATGTAGAATCTAAAACCAATTAGTACACCTTTGGCTAGTCATTTAAAACTAAGTAAGGAGGTGTGTCCCAAGACTCATGAAGAGATGGACTATATGTGTAAATCTACATATGCATCAACAATTGGAAGCTTAGTGTATGCAATGGTCTGAACAAGGCCTGATATTGCACATGTAGTGGAAGTTGTAAGCATATATATGAACAATCTAGGAAAAAAGCATTGGATGGTAGTGAAATGGATTCTCAGGTATTTGAGAGGTACCACAAGTCAAGCATTATGTTTTGGTGGTTCAAACATTGCTCCACAAGAATATGATGATGCAAATATGGAAGGTGATTGAGATAATAGGAGGATCACCACAAGGTATGTGTTTACTGTAGGTGGAACAACTGCCAATCAGGTTTCAAAGTTGTAAAACATTGTTGCACTTTCAACAACGGAAGTAAAGTATGTTGTTGCTACAAATACTAGTAAAGAAATGATTTGGTTACAAAAGTTTATGGATGAGTTGGGAAAGAAGTAGGAGATGGGAAGGTTATATTGTGACAACCTGAGTGCCATTCATGTTTCAAATAAATCAACATTTCATTCCAAGACTAAACATATATAGATCAAGTACCATTTCATATGACTAGTGTTGGAAGATGGACAATTGAAGCTGGAAAATATACACATTAGCCATAATCCTGCAAACATGTTAACAAAAGTTGTAACCAGGGAGAAATTGAGATCATGTTCAGTTTCAATTAATCTTCAAGTATGATGATGAAGATGAGAAACAACCAGGTCTAGATTGGAAGCATTGTCTAGCAAGTTAAACAATGTTGGTGGAGTTGCTATAATCAGTCTCCAAGTGGGCGATTGTTGGGTGTGGAGCCTAATTATATTCGTGATTGTTCAAAGGTTTTTGTTTTAGTCACATTGGATCCTTGTTCTTAACGGGGTGGAAACGGTGCTTGTTTAATCACTGTTAGGGGTGTTTAGGGGAGTGATGACGAATTTGATGAGCGCCCCCCTAGTGGGGGGGGGGGGTTCGGGGGTAGTGCCCCCAAAGCTAAAAATAGATAAAAATTTTCCTTGTAGAATATTGTAATTTCATAGTCAACTTGGGTTGTTTATTAGGCAGATGATCTGACGGTAGAAGTTATATTAATTTAGGGCTTTTTTTTCCCTAGAAGGCAACCCTTATTTTATATGAGGGAATTGTATTGCAACTGTGTATTATGATTATTTTGAGTGTGTGAGAGAGAGAGAGAGGACTATGTGAGAGAGGAGGAAATTACAACAGATCTGTTGTAGGTTGTATCTCTTCATTTTGCTGGATAATATAAAAGGAAGGGATGGTTGTTTCTCCATGGACGTAGCCCAAATTGGGTGAATTGCATATATCTATGTCTCTTTTGTTTTATGCATTTTTGTATTTGTGTTTCCAAAATATTTTGTGTATTTCATTGATCTTTTAATTAATTTCTAATAGTTCCTCCATACTAGTTGCATTGGTAGTAATAGTTTCTTGGTTGCCCCCCTACTTATTTTGCTTCTTCTTCTTCTTATCTTTTTGGCTACTAGAATTGAGACTTTCACCAGGCGAGAAGGAAGAAAGGGATGACGAAACAACACGTGAAGAAGGAAAAGGGTAAAGTTTAGGATCAAATTGATGTTGATGTTGTTCAGGTGGAGGACTACTTGGTTGAGAAGCAGTTTGGACATTCAGAACCACAGGGGTCGAAAACAACCAAATTGGAAAACCAATGGTAAATCCGAGAAGGGACAATGTTTCCATATAAGGAGCTCCAATATTTCCAAATGGAGGAAAAGGATTCAGATTCCCGTCAGAGAAGTTTTTTTGACTGGTGGACTCAGGAATTGTCGCCATTGGTCTCAACCTAAGATCCACTAAGGAGTTGTTCCACGGTCAATTAATTGGTTTTAGAAATTAAAGACACAAATAAAAGAAACAGGTAACTAGGCAAAAGGGTCTACTAAGAAACTGTGAATTGCAATATGCCACTTTAGTGAACCAAGGATTTACGTATGGGTAGACAATCTCCCGAAATGCTATGTTCGAATTATCATAATGTACAAGGCAATCGACTCAGTTACCTATGGAGGGATAACAACCTAGTGGGGATTTCCAAAATATACCCAGAGTTGCGTGGAAGCGCAGTCTGTAATAGTGTTGTCTAATGCGTAACCATTCGATGAGAGCGTTCCCATATAATTATCATGCGTGGAGTGCCATCCGATATACTCCAAACTACGTGGAGAACGATTCAATACACTTATGTATATGGAACAAGATATCACCCCAGGAATGTAACACTAACAAAAAAAGACAATTCCTACATTTAAAGGCACTGGAACACGTCTCTAGTTTAGACCTCTAGATGTGTCATTAAGTTTCAAATGCTCCTTAGGTTGATTGAGTGAATTTTATAGTATATCTTGAATTATGTTTCGATCTCAAGGCTCAAAACTCAATGCCACATGAAAACACCTATGATGCAACTAATATGACAAAAATAACTCTTTTCATTTTCCTTTTAGAAATAAAAGGCCTAACTAAGTAGGGGAAGAAGAAATCAATCAATAATGCAACAAATAAGTGATGCAACAATCAATCCCATCAACTTCATTATTCCAATCAAAATCAATGCCCTATATGCAATGTAAATAATTTTTTTTCTTTTATTTTCATTTAATGTTTCAAATTCAAAGAAACATATTAATGTAACTTAATTGCTAATGAAAAGAAAGCGCACAAAATTTAACTGTAATGTAAAAGTTACTTTTCAAATTCAACAATCAATCTATGTATTCAAACCCTTAATTGACAAAAAAGAAGAAGAAAGAACGAAACAATTTTTTATCAAAAAGGTGATGACACTCAGAGGTGATTAACACTCATACATAGTTTAACCCCACCTCGACGATTGAGGGGGAATTTTTTTGCAAAAATGAAAGAAAAAACACACAATTTCACATAAGGGATTGTCTTTTCAGAGACAAGGACACACTGAAAGACACAAGGAAAACTTCCTGGACCAAAGCAAATCAGAGATAAAGGCAGAGTAATGCAATTTTTTGCATCTTATAGGAATCAACACAGGTAGAAAGAAGGAGAGGGTGCGCTGAAGAACTCTATCTCTAGACTAGCGGGTGCACTGGGGCAAATCCGGCCGAAATATGACACAAAAAATCAAATCAATCTCAGAGAAGGGTTTTCCTGGGGTCAATCAAGGTCTGAGTGAAAAAGGTGCTAAGGTCAAGGAAACCACTAAGGGAAGAAATCAATCACCAGCATAGTCTCCAATTTTTTATGCGGAATTTACGATTAGGGACAAAAGTAATTTCCCTAGACCTAGTGGATTGGTAAAGAACAACAAAAGGCAAATAATATAGAGTTTTCCTTAGAGAAATTGAAGAACGGAAATAAGCCTACTTGGAATTCTTCGCAAGCTTTACTTTCATCTTTGCTTGTAAGCTCCAATCGTAGCTTCAAATGATATAATTAGAACCTACACATACAACCAAAACAAGCCAATGATCCACAACATCTACGTAACATAATTCAATTATTCTATTCAATGAATCAACGAGGCATTGAAATACATGAACGTAAATGTAACACAACACATATAGGAAAACAAAATACTCTTTGTATTAATAAAAATAGGAGAGAGTTTACAACCAAGAATAACAAATGACCTTGTAGAGTTCTTCCCAAGTTGACTTATCCTTCCTTGTCACAAAGAACACCTCAATATCACCCTAAGCATGAATATGATGACTCCTTTAGATTCAAGGCAATATCATGAGGGTATAATGAGTCTCCAAAAGCCAATCTTGATGTTAAGGATGTCAGTGAATTTATAGGAGAGGGATGGTAGTTTAGGATTTACCATAATGAGCTTGAGATCCACTTATGATGGGAGGATGATCTCAAGGAAAAAGAGGTGAAGTCTCCAAGGTAGGATCAGATAGGTCTTCAAGCTTCTTATCCATAGTAAATAGTTAAAACAATCATTGGAAGCTTATGGAAGAGGAAGCTTCATAAATAGTTTTAATTCTCTCTAATTTCTAGAATCAGCGCACCCCCAACAAGGAGGAACTAGTGCTGATCAACATTGGTGCAAAAAGGAGAAACCAAAGTTGAACCCAGGTGGATAAAGGGGAAGGGTGCAATGGGGCTTAAAAGAATTGATTTGTAGCAATTGGAGCCAAAAACTCAGACATTTGGAAAGGTCATGATTAGGGCTTTGTGTAGGGATGATGACAACATGTTCACAGATGTGGATTGATCTGGTTTGTAGGCTTATTGACCAGATGCAACAAAATGGCCTATAACACTGAGATTTGATTTGGACCATTGATTTTCTTGAGATCAATGATTATCTAGCCATTGACCTTTCAACATCCAAATTTTTTATTAAGCTTGCTTTTCAAGCAAGTTTTTTAAAAGTTTCTAGATTTTTACTTCCAGATTGTCGTCCCCAAAAGTGACATGGATCAGTGGCATGTCGAGTAATGTGAATTGGGTGATAGCATCCATATTTGTGTTTTTACAAGGAATTCCTCTTTTTAAGTTTTTCTAGATTTCCACTTCTAGATCGTGGTCCTCACAAGCATCGTGGATTGTTGGCATGTCAAGAAACATGGATTAGGTGACAAAGTATTTAGATCATTTTTCTTAGAAAGTTCTCTTTTAAATTTTTTCTAGATTTCGTAAAATCCCAGATTGAGGGTTTCGAAGTTTGGAGAGCATTTGAATTCGAGAATATTAAAACTTATGAATTTTAGAGTTCCACCTCCTATATTCGACCAACAATTTATAAAGGAAAATCAACCTCAAAGATTGAAATTATAGCCATTGAAAAATGTAAATTCCAGCCTCTAGTCCCTGTTTTCCAAGATTCAGTGAAGCATTAATGATATTCAGATTGATACTTTTTTAGTTCGATACTTTTTTAGAATTATTGAATCTCATAGATTTAGATTTCTTTTAGCAATGGGGAAAACATTCAACCTCTATTTACTGATAGATGCCAAACATCTAGATTTTGTTTTAATGAGATGAAACATCCAAATTTTGTTCAAGTGATGGATCTAAAACATCTGGTTTTTTCTTGGTGACGGGAAAGGAGTCGAAAAGCATCAAAAGTTGAAACAAAGGGAAATTATGTGCTTTAAGTAATAGATTCCTCCATATAGAGTTAATCTATTGATGTTAAAGTTCAAAAACATAAGAATGTATTATAGGAAGAATTTGTATCCCGTGTAGAGGAAATACATAAGAATATAGAGAGTAGAATTGGCTTGAGTTCATATCAGATTTTCGTCAATTTTGGTATAAAATAACAACAATAAAGCATCATACCAATAGAATTATAGAAAAAAGTTAAAAAATGGGTTTCAAAGCTAAAGGGAGAAGAGTAGGTAAAAAAAGAGTAGTTTCCAACACAATCCTACTTGAAGAAATGAGGAATATTTGAGTGCGTATGGAAGGTATGGAGATTTCACAAAGAAGAGGTGTTGATATTTGAAATGTAACTAATGAAGAAATATAACCTCAAGTAAAGGAGGAAGTTGAAGAAGTAGAGTTTGAAGAAGAAAATTATGAAGAAAGACTGATTAGAGTATTCACGGGGGAAAGCTCTAGGCCAAATATGGAATTGCCAATATATGAAGGCAGTTTGAATGTTGAAGAGTTGTTCAATGATGTGAGTAGTAATTTAGAAAAATATTTTGACTGTGAGAATGTGGAGGATGATAAGAAGGTGAAGTTTGTTGTGACAAGATGGAATTGCCAATGTATGAAGGCAGTTTGAATGTTGAAGAGTTTCTTGATTATATTAGTAATTTATAAGAACATTTTGACTTTGAGAATGTGGAGGATGATAAGAAGGTGAAGTTTGTTGTGACAAGATTTAAAGGTCATGCCTCACTTTGGTGGGATGGAGTGTGTTAGTCAATTCAATTGTACTATAATTTTGTGACATTAAAATCATCAATTCGAGTTTTTAAACTTGTGAAGTGTAAAAGTTTTGATAGCTTTCACGTCTCCTGACATTAAAGTAAAGCTTTGATCTATGAAAATAATTGGCAAATTAACTAACTCAATACATCCATGGTTCTAAAACATATCTAGATCCTTGTATCATGTAGAGAATTGTCATGAAACAAAGTTTTAAGTGTATTGCTAAGTTAACAAGTGTATTGCTAAGTTTTAGTGATGACAGATTACAATATCTATTCAATTGAAGATCCATATGATCAACTTTCACTCTATTGACATGAAAGAAAATTAAATTTAATGATAATATTTGAATTGTAATGAATCAAACACATCATTTGTAAAACATAAACCTAAGTGATCACTTATATAATGAATTGTCTACTAGTATGCTAATAAATAAGTTCGATATGAAATGAAATGAAACTAATCGAAAGAAAAGAAAAGAGGGAAACATGCTTCCTTGTCTTAGGGGGGCCTTCCTAGCTTGGTCGCACCTGCAAGAAGTAAACTAATACTCTAAATCACTATAGATGTCACTATGAATGATTTCACGAATAGTGCATCACACCAGAATTAAAGGATTAACAAATAGAGTTTATATTACTTTCTAGAGTGTTTCCATACAAGTAGACTTGTTTTCCATTGCAGAGGTAATATATATTTATACATTTTATGAAAATTTTTATTGAGAATATAGTTTCATTTTTTTGGAACAAATTGACTGAATTCCAGATCTCGTGGATCTACAAATCAGATCTAGCAAACATGTATGATAAATTCATGGTGATATGCATGAATTTATCATAACACAACTCTGCCAGTGCTTGATTGTAGCATTGAATGTACTCTTATGATGTTGTGGTTGTTGCTAGGTAGGTTCGAAAAGGTGGAAACCCTATGCTTTCTTTTCCCCACGTTCGCCAAATTTCGCTTTTGTTGAATCATATTTGCAACTATGTCAACCTATGATTTGGCTATAGGATTGAAGACTATCTATAAAATGTGTGAGTTTTTGTAGCCATCACATTTCAAATTGTTTTTACAAATAAAAATACAAAACTATAGAAGAATGAACATATTTGCTTAAAAATATTCATTTGTAACCTCTGTAGCTTAGATATGTTTCTTATGTAGAAATGATAGGACTGGATTATAAAATGATGACTATAGTAAGCTTCTAAGGATAAAATAGACAAAGTAAGGTCAACGGAATGTCAAAAAGAGCTTATTTTCGAGCCTCAACATTCCTCCATGCTGATGATTTTTCTTGTCCTCATGCACAAGCAAATTGTAAAATTTATGATTTTCTCCTATCACAATATAGTCTCAATAACTTGGCTGAGAATATTCAAGTTATTTCCTGAAGTTATTTTCTTCTTCATAGCAATAGACCATGTTGGATTACTTGGGAGTGTCTTAGCATTTAGATGTTTAATCTTGGAACATAACTTGTTATCAACTCCTTTGAGTTTCACATTCTTTTTATGCTAGTATTGCATCATTTTTAACATCCTCTCATTTTTTTTAAAAACTTCATTGTCATTTTTATATATCTTTGGTCGAAAACCTCTTTCAAACCTCTGGTATAAATAAATAGACAAATAAATAAAAATGAAACATTCAAAACAAAACAAAAATTAAAAGATTAAAAACAATTAAAACAAGAACACAAAAATTAAAACTTTTAATAAATAATAACAAGTAAATAAAAAAGAGAGTTAAAAAAAATCAAACATAAAAAATTATAAAAAAACAAACAAAATAAATAAAATTCAAGCATAAAAATGTAAGAAAGAAACAAAAAATAATCCATAAAAAGAAAATAATAATAATAATAATATTTTTGTGTGAGATACTTGGGATAAACAATAAATGAGAAAACAGAAAAAATATTTTCCTAAAAAACTAATTGAAAGAAAAAAATAAAATTAAACCCAAAAAACAAATTAAAGAAATATTGAAAACAATTAAAAATAATATTTATTTTTTAACTTAAAAAACCATTTTATTTTTTAACTTAAAAATATTTAAAACTAATTAAATATTAAATTTACAAAACAAATAAAAATTAAAAATAAATAAATAAAATATATGAAAAAATATAAAAAAATAAAAAAATATTAAAATTAAATCAATTTTTTGAATACATTTATACATTATATCACTAGTTACCAATTTTTTTTATACATAACCATGATGCCATGAAGTATTTAATGAACAAACATGATGTTAATGCTAGAATTGTTCTTTTTTTAAACGAAACATATAACATTTGTATTAAAACAACTAGATACATGTCTATAACTATTTACATTTTTTTAGAGGATTTCAGGGCTTGCAAATTTGAGAGCATGGAGGCTCAATCCAAATCCTCAAGCGAGTTCTCCATGGCATTGTTAGGTCCCTATAGTACTAGTGATTACCCCATTACTATTGTAGTTGTATCCCTTATTAATATTGTTGTGCCCCTATTGTCCCATATTTTTATTACTTTGTGCCCATAGATCCCTCTATTGTTATTTTTGTGGCTTTTATAATTATTATTGTTCGGTCGTTGGGTTATTATTGTTGACTTCCCTCTAGACTCTATATATAGAAACGAGTTTTTTCATTTTGAATCATCAAAGAATGTTCATTGGTGTAATGTAAAGAGGTTTCCCCCATCGAAGAAAGAGGGCTGAATTCGAAGCATAATTGATCTTCTCTTTCTATCATCTTTTTGTGAGCTGGTTTCATAACATTTGGTATCAGAGCTTTGGATTCTAGGGTTTCGCTACTCCAAATAGGTCATCGTGGCATTTTTGCTATAAAATTTTTTTTTTCTGCGACGTTTCAGAAGCTAAAAAAACACCCATTTGAGAAGAAATCACGCTGAACCTCAGGTCCGAATTTCATAACTTTTCGCGCTATATTTGTGGAGATATGATTTGAGGAAGTTGGTCTTTTTATAGACTCCTGAATTACATTCCAAACATGTGACCTGGGGAATATCGTCATAACTTTCTCTCTGAGCATCGGATTGAAATTTCGTAAGACAGTACAGAAAGAGGACGGACTGCAGTTTCTTGTGTATATTTTTCAGAGCCAGAGGTCGAAACAGTGACTCGTGGCACGTCGTACAAGTTCACTCTACTGAACTAGTCTATAATCAGGTCACTATGGGAGATTTCGCATAAATCTTGCTTGGAGAATCCAATTTGGATCAGACTGGTGGAATTGGAAAGAGGACACAAAGGGCTACTATAGATCACAATTCCAGAACTGGATGATCTGAAAGTACAAAGATACATTAGAGGCAATATCGAGCTCCTACAAAGTGAAAAAATGTGTGTAGATTCTTTTAAATTTTTGCTTAAGATTGGTTTGAAAATTTATTTTGAAGGAATT
>APFE030641644.1:36465-66551 GCA_000404065.3 Pinus taeda | reverse complement strand
TTATATTATTATTGTTAGGTTGGCTGGGTTATATTGTGACTCCTTAGACTCCTATATATAGAAACGAGGTTTTGTCATTTGAATCATCCAAGAATTGTTCAATTGTGTAATGTAAAGGAGAATGCCCCCTCGAAGAGGCTGAATTCTAAGGCATTTATCTCTCTTTTCTATCTTTTTGTGAGATGGTTTCATAACAGGCATGCAAATTTCAGTCCCTTTCCAGGTAATTTTTTCCAAAAAACCCCAAATATCCAGACACACTTACATTTCATTTTCACTATTTTTTTTTTGATCTAGCCTAAATTCTTGTTTTTCTTAGTGATTTTTTCTTTCTTTCTTCCCAACTTGAGTCCAATCTGGATTATCTGCAAATTTTGACGGATCATTCTTCTGCAAGTGCACAATAATATTCTTGAGATCTTCCTCATCTGCGCAAGAAGATGCATTTTCAAAAAAAAATCTTTGTGGTTTCTAGAGGAGATCCATTTTCCACGAGGGATTGTAGCTTTTCCACTAACGTCGTTTCTAGGGAATCCTTATTGGTGACTAGAGGATCCACATTGGCATGTGATTTTTTTCTGCTTTGATTCTATTGTCGCTAATGCAATTTCTTTGGTTGTATTTGCTTCCTTCTCATCTTGTGGGTCTTTCTTGTTCTGAAGCTCTTCCTCTTTGTATACCGTATAATGATCACCTTATGCTTCTTCCCACCATTTGGGCCTTCATCATTTTTCCCGGCCTTTGCTAATATGTCAACATTTGGTGCAATTTTTATTTACATTCCTCGTTTCATAACATGCTCTACATCGAAATGATATATTCTCATAGTCGAGATTTTGGACCCAAAAATAGTTTGAAATCGTCAAATTAATCTCCACAAGAAAACCCTTGTTGAAGTCCAACTCCACACAAATGCGGACATAAGTAGTCTTGATTTTTTTTTCTTTCTTTCAAGAAAAATGATGATAAAACTTTCCCAACACATTCCCAATGGAGGAAAGCGATGTAAGATTCCAGAAATGCAAGGGAAGGTTTAGAAGCCTTACCCAAACTGGGGCTATATATATTGATGCCATTATTGGATAAAAAATGGGAGTTCATGGCTGCATGAAGAAACTAACACTACCCAACTTCGCCGATGACCTTCTTATCCTCTATGTTGTCAAAAACCATAGAAAAATAACCCCGATCCATAGGGTAAATGTTCATTTCATCCGCCAAAAGGGGCTTCCATGACTCAAAGATCCATTTATGTAGATCAACCAACCATGAACGGTACCCATTAAACCTGTAAACCAATCCATTCTTCAAAAAACAATTTTCACAACAGAAATTTTCCTGATCCACAGGAATGCTGAGGGAAATAATTTCGTGAACCACTGGAAGACTAGAACCAAATTTCAGCATTGTGCTATATGAAACCAATGAAGAGCTAGTCTAGCTGACAACCATACTTGCAAAGTAAATTTCTTTTTTCGCCAAATCACAGGGATTCTCCATTGAATGATCTACATAAAATCCAAGAAAAGAGAGAAATAGTGGATGACTAAGGTGAAACCCTAGCCGCTGCAAAGGTTTTGAGTAGAGTTGTATATTAAGTGATAATTTCATAATAGTAAAACACTCAATAAATTATCTACACACGTCATGTCGTAGCATGAGATTCAAACCTAGATGGGGAGGAAGACAAAAAACCATCCCCACCACATGAACTACACTCCCTTGAAAAGCCAATTTGAGAATTATTAGATGGATATTATTATTGCAAAAATTTGACTTGAAAATCACATATAAACCTAAAAAAGAGAATGTTGCAAATTTTTTTTTTTTGTCTAGGTTAACTCTTCTTGCAAATGAAAGCATGGTATATGATCACTTCGCTTATGAGCAACTCTTTCTATCAATGTATACACCCTAGTTTGTTGACATAGAAAACATTTTGACTATAGGAAAGCTACCCCTCATCCCCTATAGGGAAAGATACATGATCATCAAGAAAAGTGTTTGTTATACATGGATTGAGGGATGCTTGTTCAAATTGGGAGTCGACTAGGTCGTGAGAAGGTGTGTACAGAAGATGGTGAATATGGAATTCTAGAGGCTTGCCATGATGGGCCCTATGGAGGGAATTTTGTAGCTAAAAGAGCAACCTATAAAATCTTGTAGACTAGATACATTTGTCTTACCCTTCACAAGGATTCCCATCCATATCCTTCTCTGTGTGATGAATGTCAAAGGATGGGAAAACATACTAGAAGAAATGAAATGCCTTTACAACCCCAATTTTCCTTTGAACCATTTGAAAAATGAGAGAGGGACTTCACAGGACTGATATATTCTTTATCAGGGTATAATAGATACATCATTTTATGCATTGATTATTTTACTAAGTGGGTTGAAGCAAGAGAAGTCAACGTAGTTGTAGAGAAAAATGTAGTAGAGTTTTTAAGAGAAATTGTTTTTTGTTTTGTTTTGTTTTTTTTTTTTTTGAAGTATGGATTTTCATAGTGTTCCATGGGGATGTGTCCCCCAGGGTCAGGTGACCGCACCCCTCGCACCCCACACACCCCGGATAGGGGGACCTCTAGGGGTGTATTTCCCCATGCACCCCTTTTGGGGAGTTGTGGGGAGATGCAGGGGGGTGTGTTTCCCTAGTGTGGGGGAAGTGACTCCCCAAAAGGGGTGCTTTTGGACATCCCCCATCGAATTTGTCTAATAATAGTTAATATAAAAAAAATTGAAAATAAAACTTAAAAAATAAAATAAAACTAAAAATTAAAAAGTTAAAAACTACCTAGGTTAACTTACCTATTCATTTCCAAAATTCTCTTGCCCACTGTCGAGCTCTACTAAGTGCTCTCGTTTCACTGTCGATTTGTGCTCTCTTTCCTGCGGTTGAGCTATTCTCTCTTGCCCACCTTCGAGATGTGCTCTCTTGCCCGCCTTCGATATGTTCTCTCTTGCCCATCGTCGAGATGTTCTCTCTTGCCCACCGTTGATCTCTTCTCTCTTTCCCACCGTCGAGCTCTGCTCTCTTGCCCACTATCGAGCTCTACTCTCTCGCCCACTATTGAGCTCTTCTAAATGATGAATGATGAATTTAATTTTTAAATCAATGTAGACTATAGAACGATGAATGGTGAATGGTATGAATCAATGTATTTGAATATTTCATTATTGAATCTCATGGTGTGGATGAATGATGAATATCTCACATGAATGATCTATATATCAAAATGAATGATGCAGATGGCTAAATGTATGTCATTATTTAATTCAATTATGAATTTAAATTTTATGTGTGGATCAATGTATTACTATTAGTCTATTTATGCTTTGATTATTGAATACGAGCTTGAATTATAATATAATTATATATATATATATATATATATATGAAATTAAAAATTATGTACCCTGGTGTCCCCTTGCATCCCCAAAATTTCCCTAAAATTTGAGGGTACTTCCACACGTTCCTCCCATGCATCTCCCTGCACCAGAGTCTTGGTGGAACATTGGATTTTTGAGGGAAATAATCATAGATCAAGGGACCAATTTAACTTCTAATCTCATTAAAAGGATTATGGAGCAACATCAGATCCATCACAGGAAGGATGTACTTTATATCATCCTCAAGACAATGGACAAGTTAATGTGACAAATAGAGAATTGAAAAAACATGAGCAAAAGAGATTAGGATGACAGGCTCACTGAAGAACCAAGGACATAAAACACTACTTGGAATATTAGGGTACACCCCATATCAGTTGATGTTTAGCAAGGAGGCCATGATTCCCATTGAGTTTGATTTGCTATATTAAGGATGGGTTCACAACTAGAAATGGATTGGATAAATGCTGAGGAACAAATAAGACAACGGTTGGATGCATTAGAAGGACATAAGATGCCGATTGTTTCGCATTGAGATTGTCTAGATACGAAGAAAATATGGCATGACAAATTGATTAGAACCAAGGAATTTAATGAATATGATTTGCATTGTTTTATGACTCCAAATTTAAATATTTCAAGGGAAAATGCATGACCATATGGATATGGTCATACCTATTGGATCAAATCCATGACAATGGATATATGCAGATCAAGACTGTTGATGAAGAGTAAATCCCTTTGCTAGTCAATCATTTCATACTTAGGGTCTCTAAGAGACCTTTGTTAAGAGAGGAATTCATCCACACAATAAAATAACATAATTTGAATGTGGTTGAGAGGAGGAATACTCATAACCCATCCAAATATTAAATAAGAAAAAGGAAAAAAGATAAATAAAAAAAATAAAAAGAAAAAAGAGAAAAGGGGAATACAATTTCTTAGGTGAAAACCTCATTTGAGGCACCAAGGACAAACTCTAAATTGAAAACCTCTATGAGATAGTTTCTAAGTTTGAAAAATGAAACCCCTCTACTAGGAAAACCTTTATTGGCATGGTAGGGTAGGAATATGGTGAACACTAGAGATGACACCATTTCCATGTGTGTGAAAAAATAAAGAAAGAAAAAAAAATAAAAGAAGAAGAAGAAAAAAAAGATTTTTAGATTATTATTTTTCAACATTTTGTGTAGATGTCCAAGGCCCACCTACATCCAAACTAAACACCATATTAGATCATTAAGTTACAAGAGGGAATCAAAATATTTTTTTGTGCAATAGATACCTAGACCTATTTGCGTTATCAACAAGAGATCTTCTTGTACCTGTCACTATTTTCTATTGTATAACACTTTGTTCCAAGGCTCACCTTTCACTCCTTCCCTCATTAGATCCACATCCAACCATAAGTATCGCTTTCACTTCCCAAAATTTACCCAAAGGATGACATTTTTCAAATTATAGGCTTCTACAGGAATGCAACATGTAATCTTGTAAACAAGAAAGCTACAAGAAATATTTTAAGATCTACAAGACCACCCAAAATCCATAAAAATTCCATAGCTTAACAAACATCTACACTTTTTAACTCAAATTCTCAATGGGTGACTTCCTCCAAGCAAGATCAACCCATCAGAAAGAAAACAAAGCCAAATTGTAGCTTTTGTAGGATACTATGTTTGTCTACATTATCCATTGTGCACAAGATTGCATAGCACCACCTTCAACCCATGATCCATGGCATCAAAAATCAATTTAGAGTCATTGAATAATGCTTAGATATGATTCCTTAACCCACAATTCTCATTTGGTTTACAAGTAGATTACAATCTTCATAATAATGAGGTTAAAAACGCCAAAAAATTGTTAGAGTTAAATATAACTGCAAAAAACTCCAAAACACACAAATGTGTGAAGGAAATGGAAATCCCATCACACAAAAGTTGTTATCAAGATATTTCAAGTGTGTGAATTATCATAGGTTAAATCAAATATGAAGGTGGTCACATCCGATGTTAGTAGGCCATTATTTTCCCAATTTCGAAATCATCACCACCGTGCACTACCTCGTCTCACACTTAGAATAAATTGATAGGGAGGCATTATAATCTACATGTAATGAGAAAACTAAAAAAAGTATGTACCACCACTCAGCTATAGGGTCTCTACCACCATAATTCCACTATAGTGTTTTTATAGGAGTTAAACCCAAACTCTATAGGAGTTGCACCCAAATTTTATAGGAGCTGCATCCGAATCATACAGGAGTCGTGCTCATGGAATTAACAACTACAATTGGCAAAGGTTGGTCACCTTAAGAATTGTTTCAATTTTCCTTTTTGCTGAGCACCTATTTTCCTTTGCACTTTTGTCATAAATTTTTGTGGTATACACTTCAAACTTCTCAAACAACTTAGTCATTATTCAAACCACTCCTGCATAAATATATAGACCTCTAAGAGTTTATATAATGGGGGTTGGGTTCAATTTAGGGAACCCACTGATACTGCCATGATTCATCAAAATATTGGGCTGGATAACATCTTCCAAAGGAGCTAGTGGCTAGTATTCCTTAAGAAATTAAGAGGGTATGATGATGAAGTGGCCTTATAATTTTCCTTGAATTTTTAGAAATTTAAAGGACATGAGTATGTCAAAACAACGAAAGGTTTCGAGATATATATCGATGAAGCTATCCTTTGCAGAGTGAAAATAATTATTACATGCATGCCGTGGGACAAGGAGGAAAGCCAAGAGGCTACCCTCACCAATAAAAGTTTTTTTTTCAAGATGAATAATTTATTAAAGACATATTAAAAGGGAAAGCCTACGACTACCATGGAATGATGTTTCTTACCATATTTTGATTAATATATCATGTGAAGTAAGGCTTAGTGTGGTTTATTCTCACTAGTTTAGGCTACTTTACACCAATATTACCTGCCACCATCCCCATTCGTAAGCATCCTATAATTTTTGTTGCAATCCTTGAGTGAAATGAGTGGGAATGTCAAAAAAAGGAAGAAAGAAGCCTTGTCCCACCACAAGATAATTAAGTTGATAGTTTTTGATGCATTAGAAAGGAAATATCATCTTATTCCATGTGCTAATTTCATAGACATGGATAGAAAATCATTCATAGAAAGTGAAAGGGATTGGGTAGAGCAGGGGTTCCCCATAGTGGAAAAGTAAAAGGGGAAGGCCATTTCCAACCCCAAACCCTCTAAAAACACATTAGATAAATTTTGAGGTCTAAAATTGGCCTCCTAAGGAATATTATAAAGTAATAGTGGAAATAATAAAATAAGATTAGATTACATCATCAAATTTTAGAGGGAAAAAAAAAAAAACTACTCTTTCAACTTATCTCCCTATGGTTTTACTCAAATTTCAAACAGGAGCACTCATTGGATGCGGAATTTAATTCTTCATCTAGGGAGTACCTGTGTTGCATACTTTCGATGGACCCTACTACATGAAAAATGAGAAATACATGAAAAACGTGATTGCAATAATGTTTTTCATGTATTTCTCATTTTTCATGTAGCAGGGTCCATCGAAAGTATGCAACATGGGTACTCCTTGGATTGCAATCACATTTTTTCATGTATTTCTCATTTTTTGTGTAGAAGGGTCCATCGCAAGTGTGCAACATGGGTACTCCTTAAATCAAGAATTAAATTCTACATCCAACGAGTGCTCTCACTCGAAATTTGAGTAAAACCATAGGGAGGTAAGTTGAAAATATGAGTTGAAAAAGTAGTGTTTTATTTATTTTTATCTTTTATTTTTTTTAATATTTTTACCTTTTTACTCAAAAAATGGTGAATCATCCCCCATGGTTGAAATCATCATATTTAATCCTATTGGTTCTTATAAAGTTTATTTCGGTTGTATAGTTTCGTTTCGAGGCCCATTTTTGACCTTAAAGTTTCTCTAATGAGCAACCCATATCTGAACTCACAGAGAGGGAAATTGCAACTATTTTGGTCAAGAGGGGAACTCTTCCAAAATAGGAAACACTTCCCAAACCTAAAATATCACCAAGGAAAAGAAAACCAATAATCTAGTGGGAGCACCAAACTTTCAGAGGACATTGACCAAGGAGAAAGATTCCGTTCAAAAGAAGGAAACTTCCCAAACAATAATTCATATAGAATAAACACCTAGTCCCAAGAAACAATATGATACGTCCCCTACAAAGCAACTAGAGTCAAAAGGAGAAGAATACAAGGAATAACTATAGGAGGAAAAACCATTTGAGAATAATTAAAAAATAAATAGGTAGAAGTAGGTTATGCTTTGCAAGGAGAAGTAAAGAAATTATAGGAAACAATGTAGAAAATAGAGAAACTACAAGAAATAATGTAGAAAATAGATAAAATACAAGAAACAATGTAGAAAAAAAGCCAACTACATGAAACAATGCATAAGACAACAATCTAGGCATGATTACAGGAAAGGGCACCACAAACATTCAAGGCGCCTCATGTTCGACAAGAATAGGTGACTCCTTAGCCTCATCCTCAACAATTTGAAGAAACAAAAACATTCATAGAGGGACAAGAACCACATCCTACAGAAATGATTGGACATTCTACTGGAAGGTGGATGCAACCAGAGTTCTTGAGAATCCATCCTAGCGAATAACTATGATGACATCACCTCCTGCACCATACTATGATGGAGATTGGGAAGGAAAATATAGAGGCACATAGGTCGAAGAGGATAGTAGAAGGAAAATAACTTATAGATGTGGGAAAGTTGGAGGACAAGGTTCACCAACTAAGAGAAGAAATGGCTCTCCTAAAACACCAATAGGCTTGCAGAGGGGAACACTTAGAGAAAGAAAACAAATAACCGAGACAACATTTGCAACAAATTGAATCGAAAAAAATAATTAATGATGACTAGTTAACATGAATGGATACTAATTTGGGGGTCATGGCCCACTTATATTTAGAAGTTTTTAGTTGCAAGAAACCATCCAATACTTACAATATGTTCTTGACGGAGAAATGGTGCAAATTCTAGATTTCTGTTTAGCACAACAAGGAGAATTTCAAGTACATAAACCCAAGGAGTTCATTAGGATATGCCAAAGCTATGGAGTGGAGGAGAAAGGCAGACTATGTGAATTCTACTTAATATAATATTGCCTCACTCAGCATCATGGGATCCAAACTCTCATGTGGGGATTGTTTAACTTCTATCCTTTGCCTTCTAACTAAGGCATGGAGAGATGAGGGCCGAGGAGGTGAAGAAAACCTTAGGAGAAAAGGAGACCACAACATTGTGGGTAAGAGTGGAGGTACCTAACCTTTTGACCATTATTATAGGCCACAACATCCTCATAGAGGACCAACAAGTGGCCCAAAATTGGAAGCGAAGACAAGACGAGGCTATCCTTGACTTTGAGGACATGGTGAGACTATTAGGTGATGCAACCATATCCGAATTCTAGAGAAGATGAAAGGCTCTACCATACATTATGAAGTTGAGGGAAATCTACACACCCACCAGGATACATAATGCATATCTAGTATCCTACTCTACAAGAGGATTATCCAAAGAATGAGTATACAATGGATTGGATAGAAATTTTAATCCCCCAATACTATTGAGGATGATCTAACACACCAAGTAGGAAGAAGAATCATAAGAATGGAAGAAAATAGATAATACAACTGGGTTTTATTTACCAAAAGAATTTCCTAGGTAGGTAGCATGGGATGCCAAGCAAACTTCTAAAGATATAAGTTGTTGTAGCTGCTACAACAACACCCAAAATTTTCAGCCTGTATATTTGAATTTTGCCCCCCCTCTTTGCTTGCATAAGGTCTTAAGGGTCATGCTTATGTTTTGGAATTAGTCAAATTTTCTAATGACCAAGTCATCGTCAAACCCTCTCGATTCTCATGCCTTCATGTTGCACATTATTCATGATCACTTTTTTTTTTCACTTATGATGCCCATTCTATCATATACATTAGGGATTGGGAAACTGTCATCTCGCTCATGCGCCTTGAAACCCTAGACTATCACAATTAGGAATGAAGGACTAAGACATTGTGACTTGGTTCTTATCTTTTGAATTCACCTCTTCAACATTTCAATATTTAGGAACATTTCATCGCATGTCAAGTCATATTGATTGCATTGTCGTATTAGGGACTAGACTCCGCATCAATCCTATTAGGTTAGCCTATACGGTCCGATATTGAATTGATTTCAACCTTGAACTTCTTGGATAATGGTGAAACTCTCAACACCTTATGCTGTCTCTTGGATATCACATTTCAAAGGTTTTGATGATACTACAAGGTTTAAATTCTAAAAAATAAGAAGGTTTGTATATGTTATAGGTAGAAGTGGATTATGGATTGTAAATTTTTGTGGTTAGGTTTTTTAGAATCTGAACTAGGATATTCCATAGTTTTTATCTTTGCTTTTGTCGACGTTTCGAGTCTAGACCAAGACTCATTCTATAATTTTGAAGACCATCCAAATCCATCTTTCTAAAAAAAGAAAAAAATTTCATTCTAATTTTAATTCTATTTTGTTATACATAAGGTTGAATTGTATAATTTTGAATCCTACCCAAGTTAGCCTTTCTTTGAATAAGTAAGGATGGATAAGAAGGAATTCATTTATAGTAATAATTGCTTTAGGCATTGGCTTTGGTGAGAATTTGACACCATCATGGGAGAGTATTTCTGGCTTGTTCAACTATCCCTTTGAAGGCAATTAGTGGCCTGTGAACCCTTCAATGAGTGTTGATGGAGCACATTGAACCCATACCACATCACTGTAACATCAATATGATGAGGCTGCATTATGTTGCTAAAGGAAGGATGGGAAGGGAAAATGTATAGAGAGCTGTAAACCACAATTGAAGGTTGCAATAAGGTGAAGCCTTAGAGAAACTACACACATAAGGAAATAAGCATGATTTATCATTTTTAGGACTTAGGTTGGTTGCAAGTCACAATCTTAATTCATAGTGATTTGACACTGCTCTCTATAGATGCGACCTATGAATTCACTATCATTGGCGCATGTGATGAAATTATAACACACCCCCAATCTGTGACCTCCCTTACCTCCATCAATCGCGATGAAGACACTGCACAATTCCTCAATGTGACCAACACTAGGGTTGGAAGATGCGATTGGAAATAGAGCTGAAGATGTGATTTCATTGTGGCTAGAAGATGTGACTTTCTTTCAGAAGGAAATGTGTGGCTTGTAGAATTTTGTAGAATTTTTCTACAAATCAGCTAGCTTTGATACCATGTAGAACTTTTTCTACAAATCAGCTAGCTCTGATACCATGTAGAAATTTCCCACCTGTAGATCACCTGGTAATGCAATGCACTAAAGCAAAACACTTGATCTACTTCTACAAACAATTTAGCAGAAGCTTAATAGAACATGAGCAACATCAATAAGAACACATATAACTGATAAGAAGGAATCAATCACACAAACACAAAAAAATTTACCCGGGGAAAGCCTCAGCCTAAAACCCCAACTCTGTATTATCATACAAGTGGAAATATAGTCCAGATTACAAAAATAATCAGCTCACAAGTTATCTTGCTCTCTTTGCAATCCCTTTGCTTCTCATAGATAGTCAAAGGCTTCTCACAAACCTTCTCTTCTATCCTCCAAGCCTCCTATTTCCTTGTGCAGTTTTCCATGGGGTCTAGTGCTGCCACCTGTGTGAATTGGCCTCTTCACACACTCACTAACCTCTCATCTAATTGCACAAACTTGAAGGAGATAGATCCTCATCATGGATGAGCTTCCTTTATAGGAAAAATATTCATCCAAATGATAGTACACTGTCCCTTCTCTGACATCAACTGGGTCTCTGACAGAACTGACATGCATCAGTTATCCGTGAGTGAATACATAGTTATATGAAAATACCAGTTGTCACATGCATGCAAGCATCAACAAACTGAATCTCATTAATTTAACAACTTTTTAAATTAATATAATTGGACCTGACTAAGTTAAACTAAGTCAACTGATCCCCTCAATATAGAACTCATCCTTAATTCCTCAATCAGTGGAGCAAATCAAGGACACATTCCCCAATCAGTGGAGAAATTATTGCATGTTCTCACAAAGACTTCAATTTTGATTTTCCTTAACTAATTAACTCATGGAGAATTAATTAATTAATATTCCAAATTGTTAGTAAGACCAAATTCGAATTTACTTCCTATAGATATACCAGGGACTGCTATAAATAGGAAGGGACCCAGAAATGCTATTTTTAGAAGATGCTATTTTTAGCAGTTTCACCTCTCACCCAAGGTGGCCAAAATTCTCATTGGCCAAACTGTTATTTTTAGAAGTGTTATTTTTAGCAGTTCTATTTTTAGCACTTCCTAAATTTAGCATTTCTTGTTGCACACTTTTCAACACTCCCTCTCAACAAGAAAGGCTTCCTCTCGAACCCGATCCTGTAACTCTGGAATGTTTTGCATGCAACACATCTACCAAGTGTGGTTGCTCCAGCAACACTCGGAACAAAAAAAACTCCCAACTGACCACTCTGTTGGGCTAGAAACATACTTTGATGCTGAAGCTCTACCTGCTACTGACAAGTTCTCCCTCTCTGAGCTCTACGCTACTGCAACATCTCCATGCATCTCGCACCATTGCACCCTTCTCTGTGCTACCCTGCACTGTGCAACACACTTGTGCCTCTCACATTGCTGCAGTCTGCATGCTCTGTGCTGCCCTAGGATTCCCTGCACTATAGCTATCTCTGCCACTCCATCCGCATATGTCTCTACCCAATTAGTCAGTTCCTGCTACTCCACATCGGGGCTCTTGTAGCAAGGTCTCATCCAAGAGGTTGGGTACCTCAAGGATCCTGCCCCTCCTTCTTGAGACAATCACTTCACATTGCCCCACCTCCTACCTGGAGGTATGGATGCATGTGATCCCTCTGCCCACCTGGCTCGAAGTTTCCCCCTACTAGAGGTCTATGCATGAGTAAATGTCTCTACTCTATCTCCTCTCAACTTCCCCTGTTGTGGCTGCTCCACAACCTCCTGAAGCTGCTGCACCAATCGTGGCTCCTCCACAATTGTCTGAGACTTCTTCTAGCTCCGCATGTTGAGAGGTAATTTACTCTCCCTCTCAACCACCAAGTGTCTAACCTTTGCCTTGCTCCTCAAGGCTTTGCATGCATCTTGTACCTAAAGTGCATACAGGTTCTTGGCTAGCACACCAATCTATTTCTACTTTCTCGCCGTAACGAAATTTTCTAGAAAAAGAGCTGATTTTAAATTAGTGATATCTCCCTCATCCGAACTCCGATTCAGCCAATTTTTTTTTTGATTTTGGGTATTTTTCCACAAGGAATCCAAATATGCTATTTATTTCTGAAAATTTTGTATAGAAATTTTCAAATCGGCTTTGAAAGCTCTCGTCCCAAAGCTCAAAACTTTGAAATCTCCTCTCAATATATTGTTCTCTCTTTGGATCACCTTTGTTCCGATACCATGTAGAATTTTGTAGAATTTTTCTACAAATCAGCTAGCTCTGATACCATGTAGAACTTTTTCTACAAATCAGCTAGCTCTGATACCATGTGGAAATTCCCACTGTAGATCACCCGGTAATGCAATGTACTAAAGCAAAACACTTGATCTACTTCTACAACCAATTTAGCGGAAGTTTAATTGAACATGAGCAACATCAGTAAGAACACATATAACTGATAAGAAGGAATCAATCACACATAACATAGAAGAATTTACCTGGGGAAAGCCTCAACCTAAAACACCAACTCTGTATTATCATACAAGTGGAAATATAGGAAATGCTAAAAATAAAACTGCCAAAAATAGCACTTCTAAAAATGTGCATGAGTAGATTTAGAATAGAGCTGACTTGTAGAAATTTCACCTGTAAAACAAGCCAATATATGCAATGTCCTAAAGCATAATACTTATTCTACTTCTACAAAAAATTAAGCAGAAGCATAATCGAATTCATGAGCAACATCAAGTAGAAACATGCATAACTGATCAAGAGAAATAATCACACATAACACAAGATATATCCAAGTGATGCAGGAGCATCGAGACCGTCCTCATTTGTAATTTGGAATAAAGAGGGGGTGTGATAATTTTAGTATTTTGTTTTTAATAGGAAAATAAAGATAATGTAAATATTCTTTTTAAATAAAAGGATATAAGAGAAAATTAGGATAAAAGCTAGGAATAAAGCTTCAAGCTTTAATTCCTTATGTAAAAAAAAGAAAAGCCTGCTTTTCTAAAGGATAAGGACCAAGAAGGCCTATCCTTAGTTATAAAAAAATGGTACCAAAGATCTCAGATCAGAGAGATAGAGTGTGAGAGGTTCTGGTTGGGAGCCTTCGGCAGTTTGTAAAGGGCCATAAATTCGAATTATCCGGCCAAGCTTGTAAGTAATTGTTTGTTTAAATCATATATTTATATAGATGGGATGATTGTAAAAATTGTTAAATCCATGTGAAAGGCTGAATGGCCATTAACGGTTTGAATGAATTGATATGGTTAAAAAAACCGATTACAAAACCTGTGGAGGTATGTAATCTGTGGATATATACATATAACCCTGCGTATTAATACGGTGGCGCGAATGTCATGTCATATATTCATAACTGTGTTCTTTATGCTGGGTATTGTTTACGCTGTTTTCCAATCAAGCTCCTCCCATCCAATGACTGTATGCCACTCAACGTTTCATTTCGAGGCCCATATTATGTATCTCTCTCTTTGCTTTGAGATTGTTACAGGGGTTTCGAATCAACCATGCCACTGAGAGTTTTGATTTCAGAGAAACCATTTGTGCGCGGGTAAATTGCCAGAGAGCTTGAGACTGAAGAGAGTATTAGCTGTTAATTAAATTCAGCGTGGTTATGTTAATTCTGGAACAGAGCGTGGGCAGCGGGTTCTTTAGTTATTTGTTTGAGTGTGAATCCCTCTCAATCTGGTAGGGTGCCTTACATGCCGTTGGGAAACTTCTGTTTCCTCCATACGTGAACTAACTGGTTCGCTGGCTGTGCCGTTTGAGGAAGTTCGTCCATCCCGCCGTATTATTGGGGTTGTGTTTTAAAGAACCAGAAATTAAAGAAACCAGAGAAGAGAATTCATTATGATGGTATATTAGCAGCTCTGGTTTGGTTTCTTCGGAGATTCGAGTTGGGCAAAGTATTGCTAAAGTCTCTATGGATTTATCTGTCAAAGATCTTAGGAGGAGGAGGTGGCAAGCTACATGTGGTAAGTTCTAAACAAGATGAAGACGGAGCTCCATGGATATAAGGTGTGAATTTTATTTTTTTGCTTGGTGAAAGCTGAGATGTATAGTTATTAGAAGAGTGTTAAAGATCTTGGGTTTTGCAGGGCCTCCCCTGCATCAAGTGGTATCAGAGCCGAAGCAACTTTCTTTGAAGGTTCAAGTGTTTTGTTAAGTTAATTGCATGTGATGATTTTTGGACTGATGAATATTGATTTACAGGAATAGTGAAGAAATCTCAGCGGAAAGAAGGAGAAGTGAATGTGGCAGAACCTAAAAATTCAACAAAGGTTGAATAAAGTTGCAGATGGGAGAAGCCTACAGGAGCAGTAGAGGATGCTTAAAGGGTTCCAGCAGAGGAACTATGATTACCAAAAGGCCAGATCCAGAGGAAAGGATTGGTGAGGTAAGTGGCAGCAAGAGAGGTTGCTGTGGCAGAGGCTTCACGCAAATCATAGGGGAGAAACTCATGGCGAAGGATATGACTACTAAAAGTCATAAAGGAGAGAGAAAAGGTTCAGAAAGAGGCCACAGAAGAAAGGAGGAGAAATATGCCAGGGCGAATGGTAGAAGACGACAGTTGACTGAGGAAGAGTATGAGAAAGAGAAAGCTGAGATAGCAGTTCATCTTGAGCTATTGATGAAATTGTTGCAGGAAGATGTGAAAGACCAGAGACATGGTTTACTGATAAGGAAGAGAGTGAAGTGGCAGAGGCTACAACAGAAAAGAGATTTACAGATAAGCATGCAGTTACAAGAGGAGCTGAAGAAGCTTAAGCAGATGATGGATGAACACTTGAAACAGGAAGAACTCAAAGCAGCAGAGTTGAAAGAGGAGGTTTCCATTGATGAAACAAAGGAGGAAATTATTGATGATTTCTTGAGATATTGGATAGATCCAGATCAGCTGGATAATGTGAACTCTTGTGTTTGTATAGCTGACAATTGTGATGTGATTACAGGTGTTGAGGAGGATGTGCCATATTGTGAAACTGTTACAGTACAAGAGGAAGTTCTTGTGGATGTTGAAGAAGTAGATTAGTCTGAAGCACAGATAAATGAAGTAACAGTTGATACTGAAAGTTTATGTATGAATGCAAGTGATGATAAGGTGCTTCAACGATGCTACAGAGAGATTGCATTGTTAGAATACTGGTTGGAGAATCCACAGTATGACAGGGAGATTGCAGAAGAAAGAGGCCAGTGCAGTGAACCAGAAGAAAAAATTGCAGATGAAGTTGCAGATGAAATTGCAGGTGATGAGCCAAAGCATGTTGCAGAGGGACAGGAAGTTTGGGAGATAGCAACATCTATGGCGACAGCGGTAGCAACATCTATGGCGACAGCGGCAGCAACATTCATAGTGACAGCTGAGACAATAATGGTAGCAGCAGAAGAGGAACTGATGCCTTATGTTTTTTATTCTAACAATTGTTTTGTGAATACAGGTTTTATTGAAGATGCTGGAGAAAGTCTATTAGACAGAGAAATTGAATTGATGAAGCGGGTGATGGTGAAAGAATCCCGAACGAGACTAGCAGCAGTGAAGCAAAAGAGCAGCAGCAAGAGGAAGACAGCAGAAGATTGCAAGAGTGCAGCCAGTGGAGCAAGGCAGCATAAGGTATGGAGACCTGGAGAAGAACAACAGACAAAAGCAGCGACAAATGGAAACTTGCAGCACAAAGTATGGGATCCAAGCACATGATCAGGAGATCATGATTAATTTTAAGGTTGGGTGTATGATGCAGGAGCATCGAGACCGTCCTCATTTGTAATCTGGAATAAAGAGGGGGTGTGATAATTTTAGTATTTTGTTTTTAATAGGAAAATAAAGATAATGTAAATATTCTTTTTAAATAAAAGGATATAAGAGAAAATTAGGATAAAAGCTGGGAATAAAGCTTCAAGCTTTAATTCCTTATGTAAAAAAAAGAAAAGCCTGCTTTTCTAAAGGATAAGGACCAAGAAGGCCTATCCTTAGTTATAAAAAAATGGTACCAAAGCTCTCAGATCAGAGAGATAGAGTGTGAGAGACAAAGTGTGAGAGGTTCTGGTTGGGAGCCTTCGGCAGTTTGTAAAGGGCCATAAATTCGAATTATCCGGCCAAGCTTGTAAGTAATTTTTTGTTTTAAATCATATATTTATATAGATGGGATGATTGTAAAAATTGTTAAATCCATGTGAAAGGCTGAATGGCCATTAATGGTTTGAATGAATTGATATGGTTAAAAAAACCGATTACAAAACCTGTGGAGGTATGTAATCTGTGGATATATACATATAACCCTGCGTATTAATATGGTGGCGCGACTGTCATGTCATATATTCATAACTGTGTTCTTTATGCTGGGTATTGTTTACGCTGTTTTCCAATCAAGCTCCTCCCATCCAATGACTGTATGCCACTCAAGGTTTCATTCCGAGGCCCATATTATGTATCTCTCTCTTTGCTTTGAGATTGTTACAGGGGTTTCGAATCAACCGTGCCACTGAGAGTTTTGATTTCAGAGAAACCATCTGTGCACGGGTAAATTGCCGGAGAGCTTGAGACTGAAGAGAGTATCAACTGTTAATTAAATTCAGCGTGGTTATATTAATTCTGGAACAGAGCGTGGGCAGCAGGTTCTCTAGTTATTTGTTTGAGTGTGAATCCCTCTCAATCTGGCAGGGTGCCTTACATGCCGTTGGGAAACTTTTGTTTCCTCCATACGTGAACTAACTGGTTCGCTGGCTGTGCCGTTCGAGGAAGTTCGTCCATCCCGCCGTATTATTGGGGTTGTGTTTTAAAGAACCATAAATTAAAGAAACTAGAGAAGAGCATTCATTATGATGGTATATTAGCAGCTCTGGTTTAGTTTCTTTGGAGATTCGAGTTGGGCAAAGTATTGCTAAAGTCTCTGCGGATTTATCTGTCAAAGATCTCAGGAGGAGGAGGCGGCAAGCTACATGTGGTAAGTTCTAAACAAGATGAAGATGAAGCTCCATGGATATAAGGTGTGAATTTGATTTTTTTGCTTGGTGAAAGTTGAGATGTGTAGTTATTAGAAGAGTGTTAAAGATCCTGGGTTTTGCAGGGCCTCCCTTGCATCACCAAGGGAAAGCACCAACATAAAACCCCAACCATGTATTATCAATCAAGTGGAAATCCTCTTCACAATACAAAAAGAATCAACTCAATAGCTATCCTGCTCTCTCTGTACTCTGATGATCTTCAATCAAAAGATAAAAATCATGGACTACCAAGGCCTCAATATATAAGCCACAAGTCCTCCAATCTCCCATAATAGATCCTTCTCCATGCAAGGAATACTTACTAGAAATATCCAAGCATCTGATAGTACACTGTCCCACATCTGATCTCAACTAGGTCTCTGACAGAACTGACATGCAACAGTTATCCATGAGTGAATTCTCAGTTATCTAAAATAATAGTTGTCACATGCACGCAAGCATTAACAAACTATTTTTATTATTTTAACAACTTGTTAAAATAATTTAACTGGACTTGACTAGGTAAAACTAAATCAACTAATCCTCTCATTATAGAACTGAACCTTATCTCCTTTAATCAAGGGATAAATTCCTAAATCAAGAGAGAAAATAATTGCATGATCTCACAAAGACTTCTAGTTTGATTTTCCATAATTAACTAACTCATGGAGATTAATTAATTAATATTTTAAACTGCTGTTAAGATCAAATTCGTTTTTACTTCCTATAGTTAGACCAGGGACTGCTAAAAATAGGAAGGGACCCAGAAATGCTATTTTTAGAACTTTCTATTTTTAGCAGTTTCACCTCTCACCCAATGTGGCCAATGAACTCACTGGCCAAACTGCTATTTTTAGACATGCTATTTTTTGCAGGTCTATTTTTAGCACATTCTAAATTTAGCATTTCTTGTTGCACATTTTTCAACAGATTTGACACTGCTCTCTATAGATACGACCTATGAATTCACTATCATTGGCGCATGTGATGAAATTATAGCACACCCCCAATCTGTGACCTCCCTTACCTCCATCAATTGCGATGAAGACACTGCACAATTCCTCAATGTGACCAACACTAGGGTTGGAAGATGCGATTGGAAATAGAGATGAAGATGTGATTTCATTGTGGCTAGAAGATGCGACTTTCTTTCAGAAGGAAATGTGTGACCTGTAGAATTTTGTAGAATTTTTCTACAAATCAGCTAGCTCTGATACCATGTAGAATTTTCTCTACAAATCAGCTAGCTCACTGATATCATGTAGAAATTTCACCTGTAGATCAAACTGATATATGCAATGTACTAAAGCATAATACTAGATCTACATCTACCATAAAATTTGCGGAAGCTAATACCCCATGAGCAACATCAAGCATGAACACATATAACTGATAAGAAGGAATCAATCACACATAACACATAATATATCACTGGGGAAAGCACCAACATAAAACCCCAACACTGTATTATCAATCAAGTGGAAATCCTCAACAACATACAAAAATAATAAGCTTAAATGCTATCCTGCTCTCTCTGTACTCTGATGATGAAAATCATGGACTACCTAGGCCTCAATATATAGGCTGTAAATTGGCCTAATCATACCTACTGTCACCTCAGGTCCAACTACGTAGTCATAGAAGAAAATAGATTCCTTCCTCATGCAAGGAATACTTACTAGAAATATCCTAGCATCTAATAGTACACTGTCCCTCATTTGATCTCAACTGGGTCTTTGTCTGAACTTCCATGCATCAATTATTCATGAGAGAATACTCAGTTATCTAAAAATAATAGTTGTCACATGCATGCAAGCATCAACAAACTATATCTCATTAATTTAACAACTTGTTAAATTAATCTAACTGTACTTGACTAAGTTAAACTAAGTCAAATGATCCTCTCAATATAGAATTGAACCTTATCTCCTTTAATCAAGGGATAAATTCCTAAATCAAGGGAGAAAATAATTGCATGATCTCAGAAAGACTTCAAGTTTAATTTTCCATAACTGATTAACTCATGGAGATTAATTAATTAATATTTTAAACTGTTGGTAAGACCAAATTCGTTTTTACTTCCTATAGTTAGGCTAGGGACTGCTAAAAATAGGAAGGGACCCAGAAATGCTATTTTTAGAAGTTTCTATTTTTTGCAGTTTCACCTCTCACCCAAGGTGGCCAAAATGTTCATTGGCCAAACTGATATTTTAGACATGCTATTTTTAGAAGATCTATTTTTAGCACTTTCTAAATTTAGCATTTCTTGTTGCACATTTTTCAACATGACCAATCTTGCTCTGTCGCTCACCCAATAGTAGGTCACACTTATAGGTTGCAAAGGCTGCCACTTGAAACAACGATTAACACTAAATTCTAAAAATGTGACTCTCTTTGTAAATTGGAAACAACTACTTGCGCTGCCTATGAATATTGTGACTTTCCCTATTATTTATATATGCAACTTTCCTTGTTACTTGAATATATGACATACCCAGATTTACCTAAGATCGACATTAAGGAGCCCCTCTACATGAACTTGTTGAAATTTTGATCGAACTTGTTGGCACGTTCAAAAGCAATATAGATATCACTTCTCTTTGGATAGGTCAAAAATAATTTACAAAGCCTACAACGTTTTTGTAATTTCATTAAGGATGCAAGTGATGATAATCTTTTGAAAAGGCTTAGTTGACAACATATAGAGGCAATGCAGCACCATCTAGTTGGTCATGTTAAATGAAGGAAGAGGTGTGGAAACACTGTAGTATGCAATTTTATTTAAACTTGTCAACATTGAGTTGCCTCTTATATGACATAAATGCAACATGTGTGATGGGTTACAAGACTTACACCAAGTAGTTGTGGAAACAATGATGTTTTCTCTTGGAGCAAATGATGCTAATATCTCATTTATGGACAACATATTGAAACATTTGTTTTTTGAAAAGAATTATATCTTGTAGCATTAAGTTAATGCCACTGCTTGGCTATGCACTTCAATGTCATTCCTTTCAACCTATTTCAAATTCTTTTTGGAATAATATCCCTTCAGACCCCTAACACTCAAAGTTATGGCCTAACTCGTCAATTTGATGTTTTATTCCATGAAATTAATTTGCAAGGATGGTTGATCTATTCACTTGATGGGTGGGAAAGATATTTCAAGGTAGCCCCCTAGATTTCCTATAGGTTATAAAGCTATGGGGAAAGGTTCATAATTAAGGTAGTGTATTGTAAGTCTCATTAAGGAAGTTGGTTTGAACAAATCATACTGTTAGGTGTCTCAAGCTTGAGTTTACATTTTGTCTCAACACCAATTTACTTAACAACCACTACGAAATTTTGCAACAAAAATGAGAGGAATCCATCCTACAAGCTATCCTTTAAGGAAAATATGTAAAATCCATGACCTATTGAAAATATTGAAGAGGACTCGTCTTCATCAACTAGTAAAAATTCCATAGGTAATATGGAGCATATTCATGAATCTGTTGCAACTTACATAACTCCGCATACAAATAAAGACAAGGAGGGTGTTTCTCTTGCAGCCATGAAAAATACGCTAAAGGTTAAGGAACAACAAAAGGTTGATTATGTCAGAGCTGAGATGAACCCCGCAAGTGAGAATATCTCGATAAATTGGTACTGTGCACCATGGTTTGTTGTAAGGAGGGTGAAAAGGTGGTTGTATTTTTCTCGGGAAAAAATGGAAGGGAAAATACCTCTAAAGGATAAATACACTAAGGAAGCTTTAAAAATTTTCCAAGGAAAGGAAAATCAGGCTTGCATAAGCTTGCACCATTGAAGACAAAAGTTGATGAACACATAGACCTAATAATTACCGCAATACCAAAGGTTCAACAGGGACATATTCACTTCAAGCTAGACATTGATATCTTGGATGATACACATGAGGAATTGCAAAATTATATGGACTTCTTGATACAAGGTATGCGAAGCACAAATATTCTGACATTGATGTCATCGATCCCACCTCCCTGAAGTTGCAGGAAAGCAAGGAGATACTAAAGCCCATGTTTAGTTTAAAAATAAACAAAAACCTAATTATTAGCTACCAACTTCTTCCAAAACATGGTTGGGGAATCTCCGAATAACTGTGCACAAACCATACATACCTTGATGATATTGCACTACAGAAAATGAGTATTCAGGGGTCCAAAGTTGATGTTTCTTTAATTGAATATATCACATTTCTAGTATTGTTATTTGAATGCAAATGTATGTAACCATTATAATTTTCTTGCAGGCACAAGAAAGGGAATGAGAATGTTGATCCATACAAAGGAAGATTGGATTGATTTGAAGGCACTAAGAGTTTCTCGTAAAGGTTTCACAACTAGGGTTCCAACAAGTAGGAAAATGGACATTTAACACAACAAACGAACATCATCACCATGTTCATCAACTCATGCAAGCCTCCATGTATTTACAACAACATAGGCAACAAGTACTTTAGGGTTCCAAATAATCGTCTCTGCTCTCCTCACAATTTCTCTTTTCTCATATTGTAAATACTTCTTATCATAATTTTAACAACTGTGGAAAGATTGATTGAGAATGTAATAGTCATTTGACATGAGAGGGCCATGAGGTAGCGTTAGCGCTCAAATCTACCTTAGGCTGAAATAAGGTAAAACTCAAGGCTACATCAAACCACGCTCAGCCTCGTAGCTAGCCCTACGAGGACAGGAGAGGGCTCTCTCCGGGTTAAAACTCGGCAAAAGATAATCTAAAAGGCTCGAGATGACCGAATTGATGAATGATTTTATGCTAGGTATAAAGTACAGAGAGTTTAGAACTGATTTTTAAAGATTTTGTTGAATTCAAGGGAAGGGCAATTTTGGATGCGGGGATGAGGCACAGCTTTTGCAGAGGTCTACTTGGGGCAAGATAGGCGATTGTATTGATGCCTTAAAGCAAGTGAGATGGGTAGATCAGACTGGTGAGGAGCTAAGGAGAGCAAGGGAGTCTCAAGGATTCTCCTTAAACTGAAGAAAACATAAAAGATTAAACAAATTTAAAGGCAGAGCATAGCAATTTCATGGATTCTACCTTAACACTTCATTTGTTTAATTGCAGAAGATTCAATAGAGAAAATGATACACATACACAACTTACAAGTACTGAGAGAAACACACCATCAACACATAAAGCCACGTGAATCCCAAATAGTGCTGCAAAAACCTGGTCTTTCCTTTGCCAAAATGCAGATAAGATATGTACAATATAGTCTCAAACTATTCCTAAGAGTCCAATCTCTCCAACCCCTGAAAATGATTTAGAAATTACATCATATAGATCATCCTAACCCCTTTCCTTGCCTCTAGGGGTCGAGCTCATCATTCTAGGAGTTGTTTGAACTAATTCTAAACAAGGAACTGAAATCTAGGTAGTCAAACAACTTACCCCTATATGCTAGGAAACTGATTCATTCATTTAATTTTCACCTTTAGTGAATGAATCCTCTAGAACAAGTAAAAATGTGCCAAAATTACATCATACACATAAAATTACATCAATATGGGTTAAAAATCACATCAAGAGGTGAAACTAGTCATAACTGGCCGAAATTCTGAGCTGGAAGGTGAAAATTGTGCCAAAAAACCCTGTGCGCCGCGCGCCTGAGCCCTGTGCGCCGTGCGCCTTTCCACCTGCTTTTGGGGCACTTCCCAGAATCCAAATTGAGCTCAGGTTGGCTTGTTGGAAAGCCCTGAATATCTAATTTCCAACCCAAGTGGAATTTTACAATTTGGTCTCCATTTGACCCTCCAAAAGTGGATTCTCCCAGAAGTACTTCCTGCTGGTGCAAAAAGTGGCAGAAAGGTGATTTTCATGATGTTTTTTGAGCTTTTGATCACCCAAAACTTGATGAAATGTCTTGGAAATTGCTAAGAATGTGTATTTTATCATGAAAAATCCAAAAATGCAATCCATTTTTCATTTTGACCTCCCAATCTTATGGGTCGCGCGCGGTGCGCGTCGCACAGGGAGGCGCGCAGCGCACTGGGCATGAGGTGCGCGGCGCATAGAGCCTGTGCGTAGCGTCTTTTGAAGGAGACGTTTGGAGGCCTTCCTGGTGTTGGAATCAGGTACAGGATAGTTCGTTGGAAATTTCTTTGAGTCTAATTTCTAACACAACTGGAATTTTTCAATTTGGAGCTCATTTTCCTTGTCAAAAATCAAATCTCCCAAGACTGGTCAAAATGTGCCAAATGAGGCTGCCTCAAGGCAGAGTGCTGTTGCAGTCAACTTTTGAATGCCTTCCTCAACTACAAATTGAGATCATGATATCTAATTGGAAATATCTTTGTGTCTAGGTATTATTTGACTCATCAAGAAAGTCATTTGGCCAACCAAGCTAGGAGAAAACTTGATTTTCCCAAGGTCACTTCAGAGGTGCATCAATTCTCCCAAGGCAACGGTAGTTTTGAAATTTCTATAAAACCATGACACCTGTGTAAAAAGTGAAGGAGGTTTTTCTTCTTTGGCATGTTATGGACAAAAACCTCTCTCAGGTTTTCAAAATTCATCTTTTATATCTCTGAAACATCTTTTGAGTGAAACTTATCCCGGTGTGTGAAACAAGGGATTTTGTCGAAATGAAGCGAAATGAAGGGGATAAGGGGCTTATAAATTCTTGGGGAAATTTTTGGAAGTAGGGAGGGATGTTAGGAAGTAGGGGAAAGTGGAATTTCAGAGATTGAGTGAGGGGAAGCGGTCCAAAAGGGCAAAACACAGGCCTAACCTAGAAAATTGCCAAGTTGTGGCAAGAAACTAGGATTTGTGCAAAAATGAGGAATTTGGGGGATCTCAGTGATGGGAAGTGTTCAATAAGGTATATTAAGGATAGGGGAAGGTGTATGAACATTTGGATACAAGTTTTGCTAATGATTTGACCGTCCAAGAGAAATTGCCTTGAAAACCCTAGGAGAGGGAAATGACCTTACCTAGGCGCAACTGAAGCATGAACAAGGTGTGAAATGACCCAATGGAACTTGACATGATGATGAAAACCCTCTGAATGATGATAGAATCAACATAATGGTGACATGGACCGACATTTGGGCAAATTTGAAAGGAGTGAAAGCAAACCCTAGACCTAATGCCTAGTGACCAAATTTTGCTTGAAGACTCACTGAAATGACAAAGTTTGATTTTGACACCTTAAAATCACTTGTAAGAGCATGTTTGATCATTGGAGAAAGGGTACAAGGGCTGACACTAACATTGGCTCCAATGGGGATGGTAGCTCCTTGGAGGTGCCAAGAACGGCAGATCTTTGGGAGAGCAGACCAACTCCTTATCCATTGGGCAATGGAGTCAAAAACTCAAACTGAAATGCATGACTGAAAACTGATGACTTGACGACACAAATTGACTCTCACTCAACTAATAACTAACTCGATACTTAAACACAACCGAAAAACTGGAAATGATGCTCAAAGTAGAGCTTATTCATCAAAACCTACTCTAACAGTTTCATTCATCACCTGATTAAGTGAAATGAAACAACCAATGCAACCAAGTAAGTATTCCATCTGCTGTTCTAATTTTCTGCAAGTGCTCACTTATGAACAACAAGAGAGAACTACTGAAAGGCAACTCCCATGACAACTTGGAAACAGATCAGTTGAATGATATGGATCCTCTATCCGCCTCCAAAAACACTGCATAAGGATCTTGAAATTCAAGCACACTGGAACTTAGCTCATCTAATGGATTACTTCTCGTTTCCTCATACCATGAATGCAAAATTTGATCTAAGCCTTGTGACGAGACCTCTGCCGAAAATGACAAAGTAACCGGCTGCCGGATCAAATTCATATCAGCACATGTTTCAATCTCACATGTAGTCAATGAAGAAAGACGTTGACTGCAAACCTCATCCAAAACATCAGCTATTGGATCATGAAAAACTTGAAAAGACTGCTGCAAACCATTTTCTATTGGTTCCAATGTGATTACATGATTTCCTACATGCTGCTCATTTTTTTCTTGAGAGATTTTAGGAAGATTCTGCCTTATAAACTGAAATGCTTCGAAACAAAAGGGTATAAAATCTTCCTGCATCATCAAATTATGTATTTCATCTTCCACACCTTCATCTGTAATCTGCCCTTCAATTTCATTTGGTGGCTGCAAATCTGATGCTACAGGCTGCTCAAGAATTTGGTTACCTGTCTCATCCTCAACATTAACACTAAGAGATTGTTGATTTGTTATAGGTTGTTCATTTGAAGATTTACTATGCAATCTACCCTTCAAAAACTGAAATGATTCAAAACAGAATGGTAGGGAGTCACCTTGAATCATTAAATCATGTGTGTCCTCTTCCAAGTCTTCAGCTGCAATTTGACAATCAATGGATTTCAGGGGTTGCAAATCTGAATATGAGAAGTCTTGAACAAAATTTTCATTGCTCTCAAGATGATTCAAATCAAGACTTGTTGATATTTGATTTCTGATTGCATGGTAGTTATCTCTGATGAACTGAAACGAATCAAAACAAAAAGGCAAAGATCCTTCACTTACTTCAAATTTTGATGCACTTTCCTCATCATTGTCATAGTTGATATGCATCGGTTGATCACTATATTCGAGCTGCTGAAAGTGAACTTCCTCCTCGCACAAACTAGCTGTTGATTCGTCTGCAAGAATAGCTTCTTTTTGGAGAACATAATCATCATCATACTGATCAAACTGAGGCAATTCATCATCAAACATACACATCATATCAATAGCTCTCTCTTCTTCACAATGATCTATAAAACAATCACTATGACAACTGGGATCATAAACAAAATGTTTTGGGTTAGCCGCTTGTTCTTGAATGTCACTTTCATTTTTTGCAGTCATTTTCCGCACCATCTCTTCTACTGCATTTACGAAAAGATCAAGCTTTTCCTCTGAAAGTGTCAACTGCTCTGAAATATTCTTCTTTTCTTCTTCCTTCAACTTTGCTCTCAAGATCAGCAAGTGAGCCTCTACATTTACTACACTGTTCTGCATCTCGTGAAGTGTTGCAATATTCCTTTCTCTCAGCTGAAACTCCATTTCCGGATCAAAGGCACCCGGATAGTGCAAGAGAGCAAATCTAGGAGGAGGCCTTATATCAATCGGGATCGAATAATAAACTTGGTTAAATCTGGCCGAAAACTATTGTATTGTCTCCCTTGGTAGTCTTTTCAGTTGGTTATACTCTTCTATAATAAGGAAAAGGTTCTGCCCGATCATCCACCTGTCGAGAAAAACTTTGACGAACTGCCGGAAATCTGAGATGCTCGCATCAGGGAGGGTTCTAAACCAACTCTTCACTTTTCCTTGCAAAGAAAGAGCAAAAAGCCTTATACTAACATCTTCTGCATCAACTTCAAAAAGATCTAGAAAAGACTCAAAATTCTGCACATGTTGCTCAGCGTTGACATTCTTACTTTCGCCATCGAACCTCGGCAAGTATAGATCATAGTTTTTTGGGAAAGCATGGAGAACAGAAGGTAAAACAAGAGGTTTATACCGATCTGGAATTTTACAAGGTGTAGGGGTATGTACAACAAGTATAGAATCAGTCTTGGTCTCTTGGGGCTCATCAATTTGAAGATGGTCATCAAAAAATTTAGAAGAAAGGTCTTGATCAAGCTCAAAGGTATGTAAATCTTTGGTATTCACAATCTTCAAAGGGAAAGAATCAACTGCAGGCCGAGGATCTCTTCTCAAGCATAGTATACTTTGCAAAGCCTTCTTGACATTCTTGGGAAAAGAGAAGAAATAATTTATGACAAAGAACAAAATGTCTTGGATGAAATTCCAACTTGAATACCTAATCTGTCCATGTTGTCCTTTCATGTTTTTGCTAGTCGGGATCATCCTCCAGTGGAGTCTTTGGATCTGATCTCGAAAATGATTTAGAGTCGCCAGGTGAATCATTTCAGCCTTGCCAATGTCTGATTGTTGTCCACCATCAACCATCAGATCTGAACTTGATACACGTACTGGGGCAATTTATAAGTTAAGTGTTACAATTACAAGCTACACCGGAGATCGACTAAAGCAGCATTTATCTACTATGCACTCGCAGAGCAATGTGCAGTTCGAAGGCTACCTAACGTGACTTCAGACTCCGTCTGTAGCCATAAATCAAATATCACTAACAAGCAAACCAGTTCTTCCCCAGTATGGTCACCACCAAATCAAAATCTAACAGTAAGAAGAAAGGCAAGAAGAAGAATAAGCAAAACTCGAAGGAGAAATCCAATAAACCTGAATCTACTAACGAGAAACGTAAACCTCGCTATCCTTGTCTCATCTACGATGAGGAGAATTTTACAAGAGATTGTCCACATCGTGCCGAGGTTGTGAAAATCGTCAAAGCTTCGCAAACACCTAGTGTTTTGAAGGATCCTTTTCTGAGTCAAGACAGTAAGATGATAGGTTCTTCCTCTAGTGCCTCAGAAGAGCCCATAATGATGATGTCACATGTAAGGATCGCGACACGATCGCAAGATTATGGAATTAAGAGTCCTATTGGTGGTAAGGAAGCGAAATCTTCTAATTCCAATCCATCAACCTCAGCTCCATCTGGTTCTGATCTGCTACAGATCGAGAAACCAAATCCCGACTTAGTAATCAAACCGCCCGCTAAGGGTATACTTCGAAAGTCAGCTTTCAATCCACATGCGAGAGCTTCTCAGAACTATAACATTGTTGAAGATTTAGTTGTTTCCCCTTTAGCAATGTCGGCTTTAGAGGTGCTACAATCTTGTCCAGCACAGCGTAAAATGCTATTGTCGGCTATAGGAGTTGTTGATCTTCAGGACTCAAACCTCATAGTCTTCGATTAGAAAATAGTACACCTCGTTTACCTCATCAAATGGCTTTCTAGATTCCAATGTTAGTCAAAAACAGACCTTGTTTTAGGACTGTGATTGATGAGGGAGCTTCAACGTGTATTATGTCGATACAGTGTTGGAAAACCCTTGGTTCTCCTACACTTAATCAGTCCCCGACGATTCTAAAGGCCTTTGATGGCCGAGGGTTTCATCCTTATGGAATTTTGTAGGACTTACCTATAGGGGTAGAAGGAAAAACTGTTAATCTAGATGTGGAGGTGGTTGATGCCCCTCTGGATTACAACCTTCTTTTGGGTCGTAGTTAGTCTTACGCCATGATTGCTGTTGTTTCATCGGTCTTTCGGCTTATTAAGTTTCCACATAATGGAAATATCATTACAATAGATCAGTTAACTTACTTTTCTTCTGTCCCATCCTCTACTGGGATTATTCAACATGTTGGTAAAACTGTTATCCCTTATAAGGATGCTGGGGTAGGATTAGTTAAAGATTCGGGTTTAATTAGAACTTTTTCATTTCCTCCTCCCAACGTACCGTCTCCTTTCGCAACTAGTCATATGATTTCATCAGAATCCATTTTTCTTGACAATCCTTGGATCGTTCCATTTGATTCCGAGGTGGACTCTTTTGGTGATGCCATGCCTTTGAGTCCCTTTGAAGTTGCTTGTCAAGCCGTACAGTCGTTTTCTGACTCAAGTTCAACCAATCTTGATCTAGTGAATGAGATCCATGGAAAATCACTTTCACTCTCAACCTCAGATTCAACAACCTTTTCTGAAATTGTTCACACTGATGAGCAAATTCGGGAACTGTTGTCTGTTGATGCATTACCATGGGAAGATCTTCATCATCGATCTTCGTTTTTACCTTAGATTGATCATTTTGAAAATGATTTTTCCTCTATTTTTACCGCTGAATATGTCAAGGAACCACAGAATCCATTGAAACATCTTGATTCTGAACAAAACTTAGCCAATATTTCTCGAACGGTTCCTATCGACATTTCAGTCAAGCCTGGGATTGTTGAAAACATTCACATAGGTGCTTCTTGTACAGACACTGAAGTCAAAACATATAAAGCCCTATTTCAAGAATTTTGTGACGTGTTTGCCTGGTCCTATGAGGAAATTCCAGGAATTGATCCTTCAATTGTTGTTCATGAGATCAAAGCCTACCCGGATGCTAAACCCGTCCGGCAACGTTTGCGTCAGATACACCCACGAAAAGTTGCTGCCATCAAAATAGAAGTTGAGAAATTACTTAAAGCAGGTTTCATTTATCCAATTCCTTTGATGGATTGGGTATCGAATATTGTTCCAGTTACTAAGAAACAAGGGAAAATAAGAATATGTATTGACTATAGGGATATCAATCGTGCTTGTCCCAAGGAAAATTATCCCGCACCCTATATCGATCAAATTATCGATGATTGTGCCGGTAGTGAAATTTTCTCCTTTATGGATGGTTTTTCCGGTTACAATCAAATTAACATTCTACCTGCCGATCAACCAAAAACGACATTCATCT